>JABUQX010009848.1:17500-32405 GCA_015478945.1 Trachelipus rathkii | reverse complement strand
CCATCCCTACTTTTACCCCTATCCAATTTTCGGTTATTATAGCATCGGTATTCACTCATTTAAACAAGCTAGTTTCTTCAACTTATCATTATCCTATGTGGTTGAAACTGGTATTAATTTATTTAATTAGCAGTTCTTCATTTATATTTATAAATCAATATTCTCTAATCGAATCAAACCTTACCATTACTTCTGATTTTTCCATATTATCTCTTAATTCAATTTGACAATTTTATATGTACAGTATATCCTTTCACATCATGTCCTAAACTACGAATTCCAATTTTACATCCTATAGTCCAACTCTCATACTAGGTAACTTCACCTTATAATCCACCACTAACCCTATAATTCCAATACCACCTATGCACATCAATACTCCTATTTATTAAAATACGCTTTAATATTACTAGAGATAGTTTGGCTCTTATGATTATGTTTTTCGGTTTATCATTTCACAATACTACGTGACGAACATCGAGATAAAGCATCCATAGAAGAAACACCACACGCACAGTAATTCTTGCCGGCATAGTTTAACAGATAAATAAGTAGGAATGAATAGAAGAAGAAGAGATAGTGTATAAGCAGCTATATGAATAACTATGCCAAAAATAGATCGACCATAACGATTCCAAATCCTAACCTCCGACCCCGGTTTAACCCCGTTTAACAAGCTGCATACTACAGAAGCTCAAATTGTATTATTATCTAGCATTGTAAATGTAGCAGGGAATATGGAACGAGATCACAATATCAGAGGTATGATTTAAATCAACTGATTTTTTTATATATTTACCTACTAAGAAAAATTCTGATTTATTTATGTGTAATATTTTTAATTCTTTTTGAGGGCAGAACTTTTCATTTATATATTCATTCTATACAGAGTTTACTATTAGTCTAACTTATCATTCTCATCCTAATTCCAATGATAAGTATATGGATATATGATGCGTCGTACTATGACGGCAACTGATGTTATTGCAATATATATACTATTGAGATTTTTATAATAAATAAATGTTTAAGTGTAATAGGTTAAGGATTGGTTTAAGATGTTGTAGGATAATCACGTATTTTTATATTAGAAGAATATATATATATAGCCTAGAGTCAGCTAGTTCAGAGAGAGCTATATATTATAAGTAGTTATAGGTCTATATATTAGGTATATAGTACTAGATAGAGTATAGAATAAGAAAATATATTTATATATAAAACAATGGTTATGATTAGACTTAATGACATGTGTTGGATGATTATTTTTTTATAATTACCGATCTATATATATTTTATATATTTAAATATTTTTTTACTTTATATAATATTTTTTTAATATACAGATGATTTATATATATATCTATATATTATTATATAATTCTAATTAATTTAATATGTTATAAATTATTAATATATATTAATATTTAACTTATTAAAACCATTAGTCATTAACAATGAAACTGTAATCAAAATTAGAGGAAATTCTATTATATAATAGTTATATTATATATATTAATTTATATTAGATTAATTATTATAATATTATCTCAAATATCTAAATTTAATATATTAGATGGTTAATTTAATCAATCGAGACAATTTATCTAATTTAACTAACCTTATTTAACTAATTTAAAAAATAATAATTAAAAAAGCAATTTGTTCCTAAAAAAAAAAAAAGAATTAAAAAAAATAAATCAAAAAAGTAAAAAAAAAAATATCAAATTGATACAATTTTATATTTTTTTATAAAATTTTAATTAATACTCAAATCTTCATTTCATTTGTGATTTATAATTTTATTTCATTTACTTTCTATTATTATAAATTATTAATATATAATTATAATTATAATTGACTTTACGTAATATTATTAATTATATTCTATTGGTTTAATCTTATATTAATATCATTTAATCAAGATTATTAATTATATTTTATTATTTTTAATTTTTCACTATATATATTTACTTTTATTGTAATTCATTTCATTTGTTTTACATTATTAACGTTAATTTTTCTGTAATATTGTTTTCATCATTATTTTATTTATTCGGAGCTTATCTTATAATATTTGTAAATTCGGTGCTATTACTTTTTAATATAGATAAATTTATTTTAAATATATTAATCTAATAAAGTCCTCTTCTTACATTTTAAAATTTTTAGCTCCGAAACATGACACTAGGTTATTTCAAAATATTTCTGCTTTTTCTCACCAACTATAAAGTTTGATATTAACGCAGAGGCGTTGGCGTCCTTCAGCTTTTATTTTTAGAGTCAGAGGCATTCTTTTCGGAACTTGAGTTGGATTAATCATATCTACGAACGTTTGTACTATTTTCATTAACTCATCCATAATTGCCAATGATAAATAATGTTTACCATTTTTTTTCCATTTCTGTATCAATATGACATAATATATTCCATAAAAGTGTATAGTTTATAATATATATATAATATATATATATTTATTTATTATTATTTATTTTAATAAATTATTATTTTTATATTATTTATTTTTTTTATAATACTTATATATAATATTATTATTTAACATTTTATAATTTATTTGTTTAATTGTTATTTATTATTTTATTTGCATAATAATGATTTTTCTCATATTTATTATTAATTATTATTATATTTATAACTATATAATTATTTATCAATTTACATAATTTAATTCCAGAAATGTAAAAATTATTATAATAACAAAAAATTAATTTAATTTCTAATTATACATGATTATATATATTTTATTATTATATATTATATATAAATTATATATTATTAAATTATTTAATATTATATATATAATATTATAATTAATTTATTTATAATATTATATATATATATATACAAATATGGCTAAAACGAGATTCGATTTATTCTATAATTTATTTTAATTGTTATGTAAATGTCATAATATATAATATAATTTTAACTTATATTTATTTAATATATAAAATTTATAATTTTAATAATATTTATTAATATTCATTATATATTTATTTAATTTATAAATATATTAAAATAATTTAAATATATTAATATTTAATTTAAATCAAAACTTTTAGCAATTGAAAATTTGAGAAATTGCTTAATTATAAATATTGAGATATCGATTTAATTTATGTATATATAATATTAATTTTAAGTATTTAATTATATTATAGTTAAAAATTTATTATTATTATATAATATTTTAAATATATTTGAATTTTATAAATTAATATGCTACAATTATCATGATAATTTTTGTACATAATTATTAAAATTAAATATCAGTTTTTCTTTCAATTTTCATCGTCCTTACATTAAGCATATCAAATTTAAAATATTCAATTAATTTTAATTATATGTATATTTTAAAGTATTTTTTATTATTTACATCATTAATATACTATTTATTATTATTATTTATACTATAAATCACATACTCTGTTGAAGTTCTTTTTATTATGCTACCTTTGGTTGTAACTTGTGTGAAGTATTGAAGTATTTTTTGACTCTATATTACCTCATTATATATTTTATATATTTATATTTAATATATATATAGATATATATATATTATTATATATATATCGTATTTATTTTATTAATTTATATTTTAATATTAATTTATTATTTATATAATTATATATACATATTATAATTCTTTTATTAATTACTTTATATATATTTATTAGTTATATTCATATTAATTTTATTAATTTCTATTATTAATATTTTATTTAAATTATTTACAACCTTATAAATTATTTATTATTATTGAAATTTATATTATATAATATATTATATATTATTATTTAGATATATAATTACAATTATTAATTATTATTTAATTATAAATATTAATTTTTTATTTATTATTTAATAATTATATATATAATTATTAATATTAATTATTATAATTTAATTATTATAATATATATAATTTATTATATATATAATTTATTATTAGATATTATTCTATTTTTATTTATTACTAATTTATATATAATATATTATTTATATTTTATTAATATTTTTTATTATTAAATTTTTGTTTAATTTTATAATTTATATAAATTATTTAATTATTAATAAATTATATAGTATATTATCTAGTACTATATATCTATTATAAGAAGTATATTAAGTATATGTATATACTATATGATTATAATTATAAGTTATGTAAGTATAATTAAAGTAATTTATATATATTAAGTATTTACGTTTGTAATAGTTAATTAAGTATTTAAGTTATTTAAGTTAATTATTTATATATATATTTTAGAGTATATTATATAAGTTATTATAGTATATTATAGTAATATTTATATAATATTAATAGTTTTATATTTATCTTTTATATTTTATCATATTTATTAAGGTTATATATTATTATATAAGATCGAGGTATAATTATATTATTTTTGTGTTGTTATATAGAGATAGTTACCCGGTTATGTTAGGGGTATATACTATACCACATATTAATTGAGAAAGTCATATATAGGATATTCCAGGTTGCTTATATATATAGGACATATCAGGTTCACACTGAAATTTTTGCCAATCTTAAGGAAACCTTGAATTTCCACTTGACCAATATGTACCGCATAATTTTTTCCGCGTGACACAGGCCCTGTGGCTTCACATTATTACTTTGGGCGTTAGAAGCAGATACTATAAGATGTACTTGTGCAGAGTGCAGCTATTTACGTCGTTCATTGAGCATTTAGAGATGATTGAAAATTTACTCCTTAAGAACCAACTAGATTTCATAGAGTCATTCCATGGATGAAAATATTTAAAAAAGAAGAATATTTGGTTTCTCTTTTTTATTAAATGAAGCCTATACTTGTCCCCATCCAAGCACTTCCAACCCCGCACTCTTAATTTATTTTCTTTGCCAAAAGTAAGACAGTTTTATTTATACTAGAAGAGAGAAAATAATATGTAACCAATAGCTTTATCGAGAAGAGGCCTAGGGTGCAATAAAACGTCCCCTGTGATACTAAAAGTTCTAAATGGGGGGGGATTTGCAGGTAACTTTTTACTTTTCAGCTATTCTGAGTTTTGATGTTTAGTAGCGTCTTCTTCGTCAAACGGAGGCTTTTCAGCTTTTTAACATCTTTCTCTGCTCTTCAGTTTAAAAAGATCTGTATGGATAAATTTTCTTTTTTCAACCCTTTATTCTCCTCCGTCGTTATTTTGGGGTCTTGTGATTTTGACTCTTTGTAGATGTTTCTCCTCGAGTCTCCTACTGGCGCGAGCGAGTTGTCAATCATTATTCTGAAGTGATAGGAACTTTATGAATTCCTTCATGAGATCTTATAGCATTGTACACTGTTTTTTTTGAGAAATCCAGACTATGTTCCATATTCAGAATTTCTCCACTAAAAATTGCTTAATTTATGGAAACCTCCTTTCCAATCTCGTCGGCCCGTTTCCTATGCGGAGAAGATGACTATGTCCCTAGATTTAAGATAATTGCCGACAACAATTTCCTATACATAACATTGATTTACCCAGGTAAATATAGAAGAAAAAACTAATCAAATGATGTCTCGCTTCCAGGCAAAGCAATCCATTGGATCGTCATCTCCCATAAAATAATTGTTTTGTAGAGTTGTTTAATTCAAAGGTGTTAGATAAATTGAGCTTACAAGCACTCGCAGTAGGGGTTATCCCTGTGTCTGGTCTTAATCTAGAATTAGGAAAGTAGCGGAGGCAGTCGCGTATGAGTTATATTCGGAGATATTTTATCATGTTGATCAGCCCCTATGACCTTATAAATTTTTGTGAAGCTAACGCACTATTCGTAGAGAATCACATGTTAATTTAGACATGTTGTTTTCCCACCTATAGTCATGCACACGAGTTTTAAAAGATTGTAATCATCCACCACCTTTAATGGCCATAGTATTTCAGATCTTGAAAACTATCATCCTTTTAATGCAACAAAAGATGAAACTGATTGATAAACGGGTTTTTGGTTACTTATTAATAGAAACACTCAGGCGTCATTTACAATGTGCGAGTGTGAGTATGATTAGAAGTCTGAGGTGGAATGGCATTGGATTTCAGTGGCATCAGGCCTAATTGTCACGGAGTATGTTTGACTTATTAACAAACATGTAACGAAACTGAGTTATTTCAATGATGGTTCGTGCTGCTGAGTTTTGATTAAATTCAAACCTGCATTTCCCTACTTGAAATTGTAGAGACTTGGGTGTTCCGTTCTGTGCGCCTAATGTTTTGATGAGATCATACAGTTCTTTTGTACATATTTTACAGTTATGTCTTTGTAGAAATTTTGATTTGTGTCTTCTTATTCACGTCCTATTATATTACTACCTTTCCAACCACGATTTGCGATTATAACGCTGGGTTCAGTATTTGACGTCCCACTACTGTCCCGGGATAATAGTTAGATATTTAATTTGTTTTGAGAGTTATTTTATAGATGATAAGAGTAAATTGAATGAGAGGATACGTTAAACAGATTACAAATATATACCTAAATATTCACTTGTGTCAAACCTCAAAAAGTATAAATCTAAAATAAAAAATGAAAAAGTAATAAAACAGATTAATTCATAAGTCATACAGTCTAATAAAACACATCCATATACTAATCACCTTCAATTTGAAAGGATGAACTGGAAACAAACCTCTAGCGAAACAGAAATACGGAAAAATTAGTATTAGGTAATTTATAGTAGAATCTAAAAATAGTAAAAGAAACTAAGGATTAATAGAAGTAGATTATCTATGTAAGAAAGTCATTCTCACTCGCCCATTATCTTTTCCATCATTCACACTTATTAACAAATACATCTCCTATTTATTCCACAATTATTAACAGTAAAGTGAAAAAAATCTATCTAAAAATATTGCAACTTGGTTCCACATGTATATGTTTTTCATATGTTTTAAAATTATATATAAAAATTTCCCTGACTTTTTTTGGAATTTTTCCCTGACTTTCATCATATCTTAAAACTCAAGTTTCCCCTGAACTTCACTTGACCTAATTTTTTTCCCTGAAACTTCCAGAAAGTTGTAGAACCCTGTATATATCGGAAAAGAATCATCGGATAATCGAAACAACATTACAATTAGAGTTGCGTAACTTGAAGACAATTTGGAATTCGTTCAGCTATAAGCCTACACTATTATATATATATATATATTAATATATCTCTATATATATTATTATTAGTAATATATATAATATTATATATAAAAAAAATTTAATTTTTATTTAAATTATATAAATATATATTTTATTATATTATATTACATATATATATACTATAATATAATATATAATTAATAATTATTTATATTATAATATTATAATATATTATATTATTAATATTATATATATACTAATATTTAATATATAATATATAATTATAATATTTATTAATATATATATATATTTATATATATATATATATATATATATAATATATATATAATATATATATATATATAAATAATTATATATATATATATATATTATATATATTTAATTAATATATATATTATATATTATATATATTAAATATTATACTATATTATATAATATATTAAATATATATATATAATGATAACTATTATTAATATTTTATATATATATTATTATATATATTATAATAATATTTATTATATATTATATATTTATAATTATATTATTATATATATATTATATATATTACATAATATATATTATATATATATATATAATATATATATAATTAATATATATATATATTAATAAAGTAGTTATATGACGTATGTTATATTTTAATTAATTAATATATTATATTATATTATATGATTATTATATTATAATATTAATATTATTATATATATATATTAATATTATTATAATATAAATTTTAATATTAATATAATATAACTATGATATATATATATTATTATATTATATTATTTATAATAATATATATAATATCATATAATTATAATATAAATTAATGTATTATATTAAATATATAGTATAATATTATATAATATATAATTATATATATATATATTTATATATAATATATATATTATATATGATATATATATTATATATAATATATATTATTTATTATTTAATATATATATATAATATTATTATATATTATAATATATATTATTTATTATATATATTTATATATATTAATTAATATATATAATGATTTAATATTATATTAATATTATATATTATATAATATAATATATTTATTTATTATTATAATATATATATATATATTAATATATAATATTAATATATACTATATATATATATATATAATATATATATATTTATTATATTATTATATTAATACTATATATTTTTAATATATTATTATTATATATAAATATGTTATATATATATATATATTAATATATATATACTTAATATATATAGTATTATATTAATAATATTTAATTTATAATAATATATATATATATTATTATATATATATGTATAATAATATATATATTAATATATATATATTATAATTAAAAATAATTATATTAAAATATAAATATATATATACTATATACTATATATATATAATATATATTATATATTTATATTATATATATATATATTTATTTTATATATTTTTATATTATAATTATATATTTATATATGTATAATATATATAATATAATATTATATGATATATACTATTATATATATATATATATAATTAATATTAATATCATAATTAATTATATATATATTATAATATATATATATATTTATTTATATATATTAGTATATTCTATTATATATTATTATTTAATTATAAATATATAATTTAATATATTATTGTAAAATATTATGTATTTTTATATATAATATATATAATATAAATTATAATATATATATGTATATATATTATATAATATATTAATATTACTATTTAATATATATATTATATTATATATATTTATATATAATTTATATAATAATAATATATATTATATATTATATTAATAATATATTTTTATATATATATTATATATAGATATATATATATAATATTTCTATATATATATATAATAATATATTATATTTTTATTATTATATTATATATTAATATAGATTAATGATTATATTATATATATATATATTAATATATATAATATATATAAAGATATATATATATAATAATTTATATTACTATAATATATACTTATATATTAATATATCATATATAATAATATAAAATATATATAATAAATATTTAAATATTAATATATATAGTATTATATACCTTATATATATTGATTATAATAATTACGATTATATATTATATTATTATATTATATTATATTTTATATTTATATTGATATTATTATATTATTATTATTATATAATATATATTTATTAATATATAATATTATTATTATATTATATATAATTTAATATGATATAATTAGGATTAAAGTATATATTTTTTTATTACTATTATTATTTGTCTTTATTTATACTTATTTATTTGATTGATACCTTGAGTGCGAACTATATTGTAATAAATATATGAGTTATATAAAAATTTAAGATATTTCTTTATGTTTCTGTTACTATATATTACCCACCCTTGGTTTAAGGGATCCCATTTCTTGGCCTTTTTATTTTATTGAGCCTCACTCACCCAAGGCCGAAGTTGCATTAGTTGCGGGTTCTATACTAATGAATGTTGTATGTGAATAAAAAGTTCACAAGAATAGTGTAATCGTATAAACTCGCTATAGTGATAATATAGTACTAGCAGTACTTTTATATATATATATAGCATAATGCTAATGTATATATTTTTTCGCCTCTATAAATGTAATTTGCCCTAATTAGCAAATGTTTCGGTGTGTAATTATTGTATTTAAAAATATATAAACTAATATTAGTTTATCTTGAGAATAACATATCGTCTTACCATATTTAATATAATTATCCATAGCGATTCAAGCTATTATTTAGTTCTATATATATATAAGAATAAATAGCTTATAAAGGTAAGTAAGGCTTCTTTTCCATAAAGCTGGTCCTAACTTTTAATTTAACTGAAATTTAACAGGAATCATTATTTGTTAAGGTATATTTCTAAATTATCTATTTTACTTGTATATTATTTACATATATATTATAACATATATATACTCTAACCTTAAATCCCCTATTAATATATATACCTATTTTCATTATTAAGTATATAAAAAGAATATAATAAGTTACATATATATATACTACATTTAGTGAGATATGTGCATTATTATATGTAGGTATAACTCAACTAGGAACTTATGCACATACTTCATATATTTTAATTTTCTAAATCCGTTTAACTCACTTTAATAATATATTATATTGAGTTTCTAATTAATTTATATTCAATTTATAAATAATGACAATTTATTAATTATTAAAGTTTTTTTAAATAATCTATTTATGCTATGAGAGTTTATTTATTTATTGTTAGTTTATGCAACTCTAGAGAATTATAATATGTTTTTATTTATTTTACTATAGATGAAATTTACGTCAATGTGTCTAAAAATAAATTTATTTACAGTAGATCCTTTGACTCTTGTTATAAACGGCAAAACAATTTTATATACGGTATTTTATATGGATTTTATTATATTAAGTCTATTAAAAGTATTATTCCCTACTCTCTTTATGCTCTATATTATATATCTGACCATGGGGATTCTTTTATTGGGTAGTTCTTGAATTGAAAAGTTATGTATACATGAGTATAACATGTTTCATAAACTTTGTGTAAAATTATTAAAGCGTAAGTTTGAGTTTTTTTGAAGTAAAATAATAGTAAAATCATACTAATATTCAGTAATTGAGTTAATTATTAATTTAATCTTGAGACTATATAGCTTAGAATATAAATGGAAAGATGCCACATTTATTTATAATATCTACACTATTTTGTAAAGTAAACACATATATATATATATAATAATATATATATATATATATAATATATATAATATTATATATATATATATTATATAGTAAAGAACAGATAGTATTAATAGTAAGGATGGAGGCATTATATATAGACAGTATCTAACTGTGTATTAAGTAACTATATATCTTTTTTAAGATCAATAATATATGAAATTAAAATAGTGATTATATATTAAATGATATTAGAGGAGAAGACAGTAGATCGCTTTCAATATATAATATAGTACTTTAAAATATATAAAATCATCTAAATGATATATATATATATTTATATATATAGGTATGAGATAGTACAGTTATTGATATTAAATAATATTCTATAATTTAGTAAATACATTACGAGATGGAACAGAATTGCCAAACTTATATATATATTTCTTGAGAACATATATTGATAACTAAACATACTATTATATATAGAGTCATATAAACTCATTATACTTTTTAAATTATTTGTTTCATGAGGTAAATTTGAGATTTTTCTAATTAGACCTTAAAAAATTCTAAATGTATCTGTATGTATATGACCATAAATCTGACCAGTAGCGACAAATAAGAGCTATATTACCTATAATTTATTAATATTATAATAGGGATGATATTTGAAAAGTAGTATGTATTGAATTAGATAAGTGTTAGGCATTATCTAATAAGTCTAGAGTTAAAGCTTAAATTAATAAAGTTGTAAAATGAACGGCTAAATTATACTCATGTTAATTACACATAATGAAAGTAACGTTATTAATAATATATATTATAATATATATTGAAATCTGGGGAATGTTGGTATTATATGAAATATGATTAATCACTAGTTATTGAAGTTATTATAGAAAGTGCTCTAAATTTATATGAGTATCAGTATTATACTCAATTTATTATGATATTTGAATATATATTATAATGAGTTTTTCTCGAGAATAAGATTTTTCATATAGTAGAATAAATAAATATAAGTATTATATAGTACTTATTAAGACATTTCCTCTTACTAGTATACTACTGACGTATAAATTATCCGAGGTGAAAATCTACTATTATTACTATATTTTTAATATATTTAGAATATGTTTAGTAGTCAAGACTTTAGATTAGATTTCCTTGCTCCTGATACTATATATATATATAAGCAGGTTTTAAAATGATTAGTTGTCTCGTAGTTAATAAATTAATAATTAAATTCCTCAAGGTTATTAATACTAAATTTATTTAATATACGAATAATCCCTAAACAAATTATCTATACTAATAGTATATTTTGATGAGTTTGTAGAAAATATCTCGTATTAACTTAAAATGAATAGCTATTGAGTAAGGCTGAATATTGAGACTATATAGAATGAGTCATACAGCTATATAGCATGAAACGAAAATAATTATAAGGAATAATTAATGTATTGGCTAGAACGCAGATGAGCAATTTAATAATATATGATAACCTATGTAATATTAAATTATAAATGGTTATATCATTTAATATTATAAGATATATATATAAAATAAATTATTAATATAGATCAATATAAAATTATACTATAAATCATAATAGTAGGCTATATATACAATAATGAAAGGGTGATGGCATATAATTATGAGTTCACTCACTATGTTAATAATAACCTGCACCATAAGTATTATATACCTTTAGAGTAATTTAACTATAGTCTACTCCAATAAAAATATTACTAGTATTGGTTCTATTTTAGCAGTCAATGACATGATCATTCCACGTAATTTTAGCAGATGGAGTCAAGGTATTTCATTATAAGGCATGGATATAATATGTTAAACATATTGCCTACGTATATATGATCTAAGCTGGACGTCATTAGCTAGAACAGCTTCATCACTATTTTGTAGATATTATCTGTCATCAAATAGTGCATTAATGCAATGTACTTATCTGATGAAGGAGCCCTGGTAAATATAAGAACATAAGTTATTTATATTAACCTATATAATATATACATTAGCATGTATTATAGAGCACTCACTTCAAATGAGGCAAACAACCTATTGTACTTTGTTTATAGAAAGGGCACATAATTGATAATAGATATTGCCATTAGATTAAAGTTTATGATATTATTGTAAATAGCATTTAGTATTTAGGACTTATAGGTTTTATATATTGCTTAAAATTGTATTTGTATATAACTTTTATTGCTTAAGGAATCTATAATTCTAGAATATATGAGTAATCATTCTACTTTGTAATTTAGGCCTAAATAAATTATTTGTGCTGTTGATTTTAGAATCGGTGATATGGGCAAGTATTCTTATTAGTACCTTCAAATTATTATCACAAAACATCTGTGCCGTTATAGCATAAAAGTACATATTTTTTAAATATATATTTTTTTTTTGGTCTTGTACAAAATTGGAATTATGGAATATCACCTATAATATTTAAAAATATTTTTAAAATATAATGGTATGAATAGTTTATTAAGTGCAATATTAATTTCTTATAGTCACTTCTAATATATTATTTAAAATATTTAAAGGTATACTTTTTTAGTTACTAAATATTGAAAAGTCTATATTTTCATAGCTTTAAATAATATTGCTTTGCGCGACTTATTTTTTTTGGGTAGCTGAGATACTTTATATCCTTTACTATCCCTCACCTTAATTTATAATTATTTGACCTTATTAGTTGGTATGTTATAAATCATTTATATTAACTACATACTTATTTCAATTATAAATTAGGATATATCTTTTATTAATTAATTGGAACATTTATAGCGATATATTCATATGATAAAAATAAAAAATTCATTTTGTATTATAATGATCTTATATCGTATATTCTTATACTATTGGTGGTTATATATATACATTAGATTCATCTATATAGTTTCGAATCACTTTTAATACAGGCCTACTTCTGACTTGTGGGCCACCCCTTATATATATATTATTTGGCTTATTTATCTAGAGCAATATATACAATTTAAATGCTAACTATGTATACTACACTACGTTTAGTTTGCATATTTTTACTTACATTGTGTTTTATAAAAGTTAACATAACTTTGATAGCCTAATCGAGCTCTTATTTCAAAGAATAAATAAAAATAATTAAAAATAATATACTTGTGAAATACTATTGTATGGGTCCTAGAGTATGTGAAATGGTTAAAAATAAATGGAGTATTTTGCTATTTGATAACGAGAGTTTGTTATTACATTTGTAATTATCTGGTTTGTAAAACTGTGTTATGTCATCAAAATAGTAGCTAGCTTATACTCTTAATTATATCTATTTTTTTTTTGTCTCCTGAGTTTTTTGTCAGTAAATGACTTTTTTATATTGTTTATTTATTTATAACAATCACTAAGGGAACAAGCTATAATATATTTAATTGAGTTAAAATAATATTTTTATACATATTGCTATACAATTATATTTTGATATATTACATAATTAACTGTTACTTATAATATAGGAATCACGTTCAATTTTAACACTGAATATCACACTTAATTCTGGAATATATCTCACAATGGTTATTATTAACCAATAATTTTGGATTATTTAGCTTATGTTGTATATCAATCACATATGGCTTTGAACTACTAGCTAAGTATAATATATAATTTAAATTCTATTATTTTGGTCTCATGCATTAATAAGGATATATTACATTTGTTATTATTAGATATCTGGAGTCATTATGTAATTTAATAATTAATCTTTATAATGTTATGTTATAATAAATATTATTGCTTATGATTATACCTATTTACTATTAAATAGATCTTTCTTATGTATATTAAGTAGCCTAATACTTTACTTATTGTAGCTGTGAAATTTATTTAATATAAGAATTGGTAGATGGGGACAGTAATATCTGCTAATACTATTAACAACATTAGTAT
>JABUQX010009848.1:10000-12500 GCA_015478945.1 Trachelipus rathkii | reverse complement strand
TCTTGCTCCAGCTGCTCACTCACCTAACATAACTAACACACTGAGGACTTGTCCTCACTCACAAACCATAACCCTTACTCTTATCTACGTTACTTTCAACCCCGTCCTTTTAACATACCTGCCAAATCTCATCTAACAATCCTCTCGCAAACTCTCTTCTCAGATTCCCGCCACACAGAACCAAATATCCGCATATAATAGGTAGGGCAACCCTCCACTCATCTCCCATTCTCATCATTCTAACACCAATTTCCCCTGCCATCACCACCTCGAATTCTTTCATAACCCATCATATACAAATTGAAATAACCAAGGAGACATTAACACACACCCTGTCTCACTCCGCTTATTAAATCCTAAACCAATCACCATTGACACCTTTATCTACCACACGCTTCACTATCGTCATACAATACTTTTCGATTCCATTCAGAAGCCTACGACCAACACCATATAACACTAATACCTGCCCATAAAGCTTCCCCATTAACTCTATCATACGCCTGTTGCAAATCCATAAAAACCTAAATATAATTTATTGTTTTCTTCTCCCTCATTTTTCTCAATCATTTGTTTTTCAATGTAAAGATTTGATCCACAACATCTTCACCACTCCTATAAACGCACCTTGTTTCTTCACCAATTCAGTCCTTTCAGTCAACTCGACGCACTCTTTCGACAAAATGCCAGCATATACTTTCCCTACAAACACTCAATAAACTTATTCCGCTATAAAACTGGTCTGTTCCGCGCTTTTCTCCCCTTACCCTTATACAAGGGGTACTATACCGCTCTCCTCCAAATCCCTTGGAACTATACCCTCCCATAAACGCTTTATTACACCAACTTCCAAATCCAATCAATCACCATCTCGCCTCCGCTCTTGATCATTTCACCAGTAAATTTCATATATATATATATATATATATATATATATATATATAGTATATATATATATATATAATATATATATATATATATATATATATATATATATATATATATATATATATATATATATATATGTGTGTGTGTGTGTGTGTGTGGGTGTGGGGGAGGGTGGTAATGCTATTTAAAGAATGACATCTTCTTCTTTGATTTAGATACCCCAATGAACATAAGAGTAATTTTAATCTTCGATTCTCTTTCAATAGAATTCTCAAGATGGCGTCGTTGATATAGAAAATCTACAAGACACTTTTACACTGAATTACTCCATCATTACTTTTACGTCATCGTGTTTATTTTTCGATAAAGAAACGACATCGTGGGATAGCAGAGGATGTCAGGTGATACACATCATCTGTTGTTTCTAATGATTTCCATAATACATAATTTAAATAATGTATGAATGAATAATATATATATATATATATATAGATTGATATATATTTTTATATATATATATATATATATATATTAGTATTTATAAATATATATATATATATATATATATATATATATATAATATTGAATGACTTTTTTCTTAATTAGGTACTCAATGCAACTACCACTCTAACAGTTTGCGCGTGCAACCATTTAACTTCCTTTGGGTCTGGTTTTGTAGTTGCTCCAAACGTCATCGATTTCTCATACGTATTTGCCAACGCAGGATTTTCACAAAACATGACAATTTACTTAACGCTCATAATAATGGCTTGCTTGTTCATTATAGGCCTTGTTTATTCGGGTATTATGGTAAATAGAAATTGCTTTGTTTTAAATATATTATAAATCTAATATTTTCGGTTTTAACCTTTCTTAAAAGAGTTAGTTTGAAGTGTTTTTAAAGCAAGAGCTCTATTTTCTGATTTTTTGTTTCTTAAAATTATATATATATTATATATATATATAATATATATATATAATATATATATATATATATATATATAATATATATAATATATAATATATATATATATATATATAATGATATATTATATATACTTATATTGTTTCTTAAATTAAAGAGAACTTAAAATAGTTAAAACAATTGCTATTCGTAAACAAAAACAAAACAAAAAAACAAAAACAAAAATGTGCACTCAATTATCAGACTTTAAATTTTTGTTGGTATTATGCACAGGCGTAAAAAATACAAGCAAAGTCTGATGAAAAAATATACTTTTTAAATTTGGCTATCAATCTACGGTCTAACTTATCTAATTTCATTTAAGAAGAGATGGCATTGTTAGATCTAAGGTAAACGGAACGTTAAAAAGTTTGGAAGACACATTTTATTAATGAAAAATAGAACCCCAGAGGTCAATAATTATAATAGTATATATATATTATATATTATACTATATATTATATATATATATATATACTATATATAATATATATAATATAATATATATATATATTATATAATATATATATATATATATAATATATATATATATATATATATATATATATATTAGGATAAGAAAGACCAGAAAAAGATTGGAGCTTCGCCCCTACCTGACAATGACCCCAGAGACAAATACTTGTATGA
>JABUQX010009848.1:0-5000 GCA_015478945.1 Trachelipus rathkii | reverse complement strand
GTACGATATTGATAAAAAAAAAATTATCAATACCTATTAACACTGCGTGCATTGCAGTTTATCCTTATCAATAAAATATTCAGAAGTAGCAACCACATATCCCAATCCATGGGTATAACTAGGGTACCACGTACCCCAGCGTCTTTCCTGAGTGATATTTGGGCAAGTACCCACGCGGGCTACCTTTTGGGGTACTTTTCGTGTCTGGGGCAATAGCCTGGGGGCTGGTCCCCCCTGGGGTCCCATATTTCTATTGATTCGCCATGTACGTGCGTGAGTACATGAGTACTTGACCACATGCTCATGTACTTTCATGAGCGTTTTTTACCCTACCCCCCTTAGTTCATCCCCTACCCCCCTATGACGTAATCAGATTATAGGTTGGGGTCAGGGCTCGAGCCCTGCACTCAGCGTCTTCCCTTTGAGTGATATTTGGACACCTACCGCGGGGGCTACCTTCAGGGGTACTTTTCAGGGTTGCCATTTTGGTTTGGGGGCTGGGCCCCCCTGGGGTCCCCTATTTATATTGATTCGCCATGTACGTGAGTGAGTGTGTGTGTGCGTGAGCACATGCTTATGCACATTCAAGAGCATTTTTTACCCTACCCCCCTTTGTTCTCGTCATCACAAGTGCTGGAACGAGGTTCCATCATCTTTCCTGGATGTATTTTAGGCCTAACTATGTGCTCATGTAACCACCCCTCCCCCCTCTCTGCTATCTAACCCGTGTACGTGGCGTAGCCTCATACATGGGTGGCGTAGCCACGTCCATGAAAAGTTGCTGAGCTTACTTTTCATGAAAAGTAGCTGAGCTACTGTTTCAAGGCCTACTTTCATTGAAAAGTAGCTTGAGCCGGACTGGAAGTCTGGCTCGGTTTCAACTCAAAGGCCAACGCGAACGCGACCACCGGCGCGAAACCGACGCGATCGCCCGCCCGCCGGTGCAATATTACGGCGCGTGAGCGAACGCAAAAATATTTCGCGGGTTATGTTTAGTGTGGGAAAATTTCAAATTTAATAATGGGGGTGCGGCTTGAGGGTAGTGTTAGTGATATTTTTTATAGGGTGGTATATATATATATTATATATATATATATATAAATACATTTAATATATATATATATATATAATATATATAAATATATATATATATATATATATCTATATATGTATATATATTTATATCTATAAAAATTAATAATTATTATAATTTATATATATTATATTATATATATATAAATTTATTATTTTGTTTTTACTAAAAAAATATGCTTTTCATGTTTATCACGTAAAAATTTACGTTCTTACATACCCTAAAGCAGTAAATCAATAAATCCAAGCACCATCCAACCACCCTCCTAAGCAGCTATGATCTATTGATCTATTGATCTATTGATCTATTGATTCTATGGATTCCAAGTCATATTTTTATTAAAATTGTTATTTTACATACAATAAATCAGTAAATCAAGGTAAATTCAAACCAGCATATGAAATATTTCAGTAAAAACACGTTTTTACGTACCCTAAGGACGTAAAGACGTATGGCAAGCTGTGTGGTGACGGGTTCCCCCCTTACCACCCCTCTGTACGCTACGTCTTTACGGCCTTACGTCTTTACGTCTTTACTGTCACAACACGAGTATTATATGCATTTTATTTAAACCGTGGTTACGAGTCAATATGCTTGAAATTATAAATTTAATAGCAAACAGAATATATATATATATATAAATATATTATAATTATATATATATATATATATAATATATATATAATATATATATATATATATATATATATTATTATATATAATATATATATAGTATATATATATAATATATATATATTATATATAACAGTATATATATACAGTATATAATATATATATATATATATAATATATATATATATATATATATTATATATATATATATATATATATATATATATATATAATTATATATATATTATATATATATATATATATATCATTATGGTGAGTGTACTTAATTAAGCACACTTTCAGCGCATACTTAATTAAGTACACTTCAATATAGGATGACGTAGTGTCCTTAAGATATGGAAATGCTTATAGATAGATGAAAAAGACCATTAATATATATAACATGGGATGTATCGGTGCTTAACAGGTTTATATGTGTTTTCAGTACTCGCTAATGAGTCTGAGGACCCACTTAATGGGTTCCTAGCTGAATGACAAAGGATGATGATGAAGTAAAAATGGGGGTATAGAGCTGAAAAGAGATAGGAGATGGAGGTACTCGCACCAAAAAACTTGCTTTTCGACTTACTTTATCAATCCAGTGTACAAAGATGTATGTAGGTAGAGTTTTTATACGTAGATTCCTATATTTTATTTATTGAAAACTTGTTTCATTGTTAAAGTTTGGTTTTCAAAGAAAACAAGTTGTCAAATTTCAATAAAAACAATGCTTTGCTGACCCTAAAGCAGTAAAACAAATACCGCAAACCCAAATGGGTACCCCTCCCCAAACTCTGTCCATACCCGTATTTACCGCCCTTTACTGTATTTAACTATACAAATGTTACAGTTTAGGTCAAGTTAAACATTGGTAGCTAGTAGAAATAGTAGTAGAATCACAGGAAGGATAGCATGATAAGAGGTATATGTACAAAGATCCCAAAACTACCACCAACAACAACAATGTCGACACCAACAACAACAACAACAACAACAACAACAACAACGCCTAGACCAACAATACTAACAACAACAACAACAACAACAACAACAACCTAACAACAACAGCAACAAAGACGACGACGACGAGGACGACGACGACGAGGACGACGACGACGACGGACGACGACGACGACGACGACCGCCAACGACGCACGACGACGACGACGACGACGACGACGACCACGACGACGACGACGGCGACGACCGTCACCCTGCGCGGCCAGGTCGAGCGCAAGTGGATCGACGACAGCGCCGACGCCGCGCATCGCCATCGCCTACGACGACGACGACGACGACCGACGACGACGACGATCGACTCCGCAAGCGACACACGAGGCCGACGACGACGACGACGACGCAGGGACGACGACGACGACGACGACCGACGACGACGACGACGACGACGACGACGACGACGACAACGTAAATTTAGAGGTGGACGCCGACATCAACAACGCCGACATCAACAACAACGCCGACATCAAACAAAAACTTAGCCGTCCTCTAACTATCTTATCAAATAAATACCATTATGGACTTTGCGAATAAACGTTTGGACGATTTAACAAAATTCTCCAACGAAGCTAACCATGACCAACGTTTCTACATAATTTTTCTAACATAGCTAGATTTTTCAGATTGAGATATTAATAAAGTCACTTATTTTTATGTTTAGTACGGAAATATTTCAGTAAAAATACGTTTTTACTGACCCTAAGGACTTAAAGCAGTCGGGGTAAATAGCCCCTCATGCATGGGTCCATCACACCCTCTCTCTCTGACCCATGCTTAACCGCTTTATAGCTTTACGTACTGTTTGGGCACCCATTTTCAAATGAAAATAATTAAGTAAGTAAATAATAAAAGATTCTTACTACCTAGCAGCAGAATACTGGAACCAGAAGTAAAAGATGCTATCGATTTACTTAATGTATGTTACATCAAACATTAAGCTAGAATGGATACAGGAATCTGTATAACAGTTGCTAAGCGCATTGCTGTAGTAGTAGTAGCTTAGTAGTAGCTAGTTAGCTGTAGTAGTAGAGTAGTAGCTATAGTAGTAGTAGCCTAGTGGCGGCTAGTAGTAGTAGTGAGTAGTAGTAGTAGTAGTAGCTAGATTTTATGTTAGAAACTTATTACTATTAAATATATATCACCCAACTCTATTCAATCGTATACATTTTTATATCTTCACTAAGCTTTAAACACTGACTTAAATTGTAACATTTAATAAAAGTTTTCCACTGAAACAACTTCGAACCACTGAAGCTAAATTAAAACTAATCTTAATTCGTATCAGTGAATGACATCCCCGACTGCGATTGGTCCGTTAAGCCCAATCACAGTGAAGGATTGTTTGATAAGAGTTATAAGTACAAAGTTCCCAAAACATAGATAGCTGAAGAAGAAGATGAGTCATCGGATGCTCTGGTTCAGGAGCCTGAGTCGGAGCCGGACGGGAAGTCTGGCTCCAGACCCGGGTCTGAGTCGCGCGAAACAGTCGCAATATTACTACGCAGACGCTGAAATATTTTCTACTTGCTGATGTTATAGACGAGCGCAAAAAATGCGGTTAATATATATATAATATATACTATATATATATATATATATTAATATATATAATATAATATATATATATATTATATATATATACTATAATATATATATATATATAATATAATATATAATAATCAACGAAGAATAGCGCTTAAATATATATATAATATATAAAATATAATATATATATATATATATATATATACTAATAGTATATATAATATATATATATATATATTATATATATCATATATATATATAATATATATATAATATATATATTAAAAATGTTGCATTAGAAAAAACAAATTAGAATGGAATAAAGGGTCAGATGTGGCGTTTGGGACTTTGAAAAAGCCTTTGATAGGATTGATAGGGGAAAAGCTATGGCGAACACTGGACGAAAGAAGAGTATGAAGTACCACAAAAATTAAAAAGAGCAATAAAAAGTACATACTGCGCGGTACAAGAAATAAGATAAGGGGAGAAGTAAGAGAAGAAGGATGGTTTGAAGTGAGTTCAGGAGTGAGACAGGGAAGTGTGCTCTTGCCCCTGCTATTCATATTATACATGGAATTACGGACTGAAGAGAATATGTAGACAGGTGGACAATGAGCACACACTACTATACTCAGATGATGCAGCATTGATAGCAGGGGAGGGGGAGGATCTGCAGGACATGTTGAACAGATGGAATGTCCAAATGGGAGAA
>JABUQX010009847.1:57500-86068 GCA_015478945.1 Trachelipus rathkii | reverse complement strand
TTGCCATTAGCAAGTAAATTTAATGGAATAATTCAATTGGATGTTGGTGAATTTGAGAATAATAATAATAAATTTTAGTGATAGTAGATCATGGCAACAAGATATTACACAGGGGGCAGTGTGGTAAAAATAAAATAAGTAACAGAAATTATAGAAGTTTAAATTGAAAAATGATTATAAATTTTGTGGAAATCCTAATGGCATTATGTCTGATGCGGACTAGAATTTCAAATGAAGATATATAAACATTTATACAAAATGAATATTCAGATTAAATGAAGTACAGCGCAGAATCCATGGGAGTAATGGTTTATTGTTGAAAAAGTAGTCTAGGATTACTCAAGGAACATTTATACAAATTAAAACAGGAAGAACATGACAGAAAAAATAGTTGGCGTGGGCAATTTTTGTTAAAAATGGACTAACAAATTTTTTGGGATATGCCCCTAACCAACTTGGTTTCCGAGAATTAGAGTAAATATAATAGATTGGTGACCAATTTAATAATGAGTGAAATGAGAGATACAGATGACATGATGAAGAATTATTAGAGACAATAGACCATGCTAGAAGAATACACATTGAGAATGAAGTTCAGCAGAAAAAAAATGTGCATTAGAAGTTAAAATAAGAGAACACTTTCAAAAACATATAAATATAGGTGAAAAAGTTTTTTATATAAAAGAAATAATGAAAAGGAATGGAGAGGACCAGCTAAAATAGTGTATAGATGGAAAAAACATCATAGTAAAACATAAAGGTACTTTTTAAGAGCTGTATCCAAAAGTTCACTCAACTAGAATTCAAATGTAGATTAAATGAAAATAGCAATGAACTTGAAGATAAAAAGATGCAATTGAGAAGAAGGAAATGAAAACATGATAGATAACTTAAATGAGGAAATCTAAATAAGATTAAAATAATTTGGTCAAAAAATTATAGTTGATGAAACTGATAATGAAAAAGAAAGTCAAAATGAAGATAAAGAAGAAGAAGAATAACATAAATTGGATGATATGAAGAAATTTGATCAAAAAATGTGAAAACTGTAAATACTGTGAAATGAAATTAAAGAATAATGAAGTATATTAATTTCTATGTCATTAGCTGAGCTGGCAAAGCAACAAGTAAAAAGTATAATAGATGTTATAACATAGGCAATTTAAATACAGATAGAATACAACCGAAAGATTAAAGATTTGAAAAAATATATGACATTGGATATAATGAAAGGAAAGAAAATAACGAGAAAAATCATTAGTACAAGTGAGGAGATGTAGATGAAATAGATAGCTGAGATGAAATAAAGTAAATCAAATTATATAATCATTCTAATGAAGAAGTTAAACAAGCCAAATGATAGAGATAAAAAATTAGAAGAAGAATAATTGTTTTTGAAGTATAGAAAAGGTGAAAAAGCCAATTGTCAGATGGTAATTAATGAAAAAAATTATTGTCAAATAATGAAAAAAAATTTAAAGCTAGATTAGTAGCTAAAGGAAATGAAGAAACAGTAGAAGAAAAAACAGATGCACCCAACTGTTTCATCCGAAGCAATGAAAATTATATTAAGCTTGAAGAGGAAAAAGAAATGAAAATAAAAGCGTGGACATTTCAGCAGCTTACTTACAAAGATACAAATAACAAGAAAAGTTATATTGATAAGACCACCACCAGAATTTAATGATTGTAAACTTTGAAGATTAAATATAGACAGTTTGGATTACAGGATGTTACTGCCTTATACATGTACATTGAAAAGACATTTAATTAAAAATACACAAGAAACAAATAAAATGAAACCAACTTATTTTTAATGAATGATTCAAATATAATTTAAAGGATTATTATGTACTCATGTAGATGATATTTTATGGTGTAGTGGGGGTAAAAGAATTTTGAAAACACTATAATAAATAAATTGAAGAACATTTTTGAAATAGGAGAAAATAGTTCAGGATCATTTAAATATTTAGGAGTTCAATTATGTCAAGATGAAAATATTATTATAATGGATCAATAATTACTGGGAGAAGGTTAAAATTAGTGAAATAAATACAAAAGAAAATAGAAAACTTGATATAAAAGAAGTAAAAGAATACCAACAATTAATAAGAAAATTAAATTACAACGCAAGGAAAGCTGGATGACCAGATTATCCTTATGATAGTTTGTAAATGAGCAGGGAGAAAAAACCGAATCAAAGATTATAAAGACCCTTTCATAGTTATTAACAAAAAATTACAGATTGATTAAAATGTATCATACAAAAAATAAATGAGACAATTGAGAAATTAATAACACTGTGATTCATCATTTGCTAATAGAAGAAGGAAATAAAACACAACTGGTGTATAATCTTTTGCTGTGGATAGAAAGGCAAAATATGATACCTATAATGTGGAAATCAAACAAATCAAAAGAAGTAATCATTCAGCGCACACGATGGAAATACAATAGTTTTATTAAAGCTATAGATTAATCAATATATGTAGAAAAAATGTGGAAAGAAATTGCTAATAAAACTATACATAATCTAAAACAGATAGTAACGTATTTGCACGAACACTAATTGTCAGAAAGACAATAATATTTAAAAGTATGAGAATTATTAATATCAGCGATAGAGAATATTTAAACTAATCAAGAAATTAAACGAATAGAATGGGAGTGTGTGAACAGTAGATGATCAATTTGCTGATATATCACCAAGAATAGTGATGAAAGATGGAAAAAAATAGATAAACTCTAGAAGAATAAAATGAAAGAAAAATAAAACTTATTAATAAGAACTTGCACATGTTATGGTGTAAAATAACAAATTTGAGAAGCAGAGAGGGGGAAGAATGATAAATTTAGTTAATCATTTCATATCTTTTTCAGAAAAAGAGTATATAAAATAATATTTATGTATAATCTAAGTAATAGAACGCCTCATGGCGCAGAAGATTGACTCGTTGACTCTCATACGAGAGGACGCTGGTTCAATTCTCAGTGTAGCAGTTGGAGTTTGATCTACCTGGGGGGCGAGAATTAAAACTGGACTGCGAACACGTTGGTGCGCTGGTTTGGGATAGCCGCCTTAAAGTTCAATTTCCTGTAGTCCCCCTGTGTTACCCTCTGAAAAGGGGATAAAGCCCGTTAAATGGTAGTTTTTATTTTTTTATATTGATTATTTAAATATAGATGATAAAAAAGAATTAAAAATGAAAGAATTAAATATTATATAGGATATAATATAAAAGAAAAGGAATAAAAACCTTGAACCAAGAAGAATAAGAAAAATATTAAATAGTAATATGTTATGTACATAACAAAGAAGAACAAATAAAAATGAAAACAAGAAAGAATAGAAAAATACCAAATGAAAAATGACTAACATCTATTTAAAAAGGTAATAGCCTATATTATTTTACTTTATACATCAATTATATATATAAATTACCCTCAAACTAAATTAAAATTGAATTGAAAACAAGGGAAACTATGAAAGAAAGTGAAACAAAGAAAAGTAAACTTGAGGAAAGAAATTAAAATTGAGATTTAAAAAAGGAATCCAAAGTTGACTGAGTTTAAAAATTTACTTAGGTAAAATTTCCATATCTCATTCTTATTTCAGATGAGGAGAGCAAAGAAGCTCATTAAATAATATATAATATATATATTATATATTATGAATATATATATATATATATTATATATATATTATATATACTATATATATATATATATATACTATATAATATATATAGTTATTATATTTATATATATATTAGTATATATATATATATATATATATAATAATATATATATGGACATTTATAAGCTGTTGACTCGTTATAATTAGGTTAGGTTAATTTAGGTTAAGTTTGGTTAGGTTAGGTAGGTTAGGTTAGATCTTAGGTTAGGTTAGGTTAGATACCCAAAATTTAATGTATTTAACCCTAAAATTATTAAATAACGATACATTAATTTATTGATTTCGCTCCTGGATGTCAACCGTCTTATATTTGGCACTTATATTTATCTATAATTATATATATATATATATATATACTATATATATATCATATATATATAATTATATTATATGATATATATATTATATTATATATAAATAATATATATAGTATATATCATATATTTGCGGATGAATTGGTTTTGTGTGGCGAATCTGCAGGGAAAGTTTGAGAGGATTGGTAGAGAGATTTGGCAGGGTGTGTAAAAGGAGGGGTTTGAAAGTAAACGTAGATTTAAGAGAAATTTGGTTATGAGTGAGGCAGTTCCGCAGTGTGAGTTTATGTGAGATGGTTGAGCAGATGGAACCAAGGTGTCCGATTTAAATATTTAAGGGTATATGTTGGGTATGAGAAGGAAAAAGGATGATTCAGAGCTGTAGTAGGAAAGTTTGATCAGGAGGTTGGCTTTGGTGCAATTTAAATCAGTTGGTTTGAATGTAAAGGGACTAATTCCCGAGTGGGATAGGATTCAGGACTAAATCTTTAGTAATGTAAAGGGAAAAGGACTAAGTCTTGAGTTGCTAGGGTCTTACATGAGGGTATGTTGTAACCTGTGTTATTGTATAGTAGTGAGGCTATGGTCTGTAATAAGGTATAGATCAAAGTCAATTTGTTCAGATGGAAATCTTAGGGATGTTAGAGTGTGAGAAGAATTGATAATGAGAAATAAATGTAAAGTAGTGGGTTGAAATGGTTTGATCATGTGGAAAGGATGAATGAAAGTCAGTTGGTTAAGCAGATGTATGTGGCGAGTGTGTTGAGAAGCCGACCGGCGTAGGATACCGAAGAAAAACGTGAATTGAGTCATGTAAACGAATGTCTGAAGGAGCGAAATGTGGAGTTTGGAAGAGGCGAGAATAAAGGTTCATAAAAGGAGTGATGAAGGAGCGGATTTTGTGAGGGGTATGGTTGTGGCCCATCTGGGCAAGGCATGAACCCTTGTACATTGACGAGATGCTTTAGTGAGGGTCCGTCGCGGTCCCGTGAAGCTCTAGGTGGATTTCTGTCTGCGACAAGTTCTCACTAATTAGATATAAATGGGGCAGTAAGGCTGGGCTTCTTTTCGACTTTTATATATTCTTCTACTGCTTTTTCTTTTCTGATGCTTGTATAGCGCACCTTACCCCCAGTCTTGGGGAAAAGAGGAAGATGAAGAAAGAAAAGAAAGAGTATATACTATATATATATATATATATATTATATATATATATAATAATATATAATATATAGTATATATTATTTATAATATATTATATATATATATATTATATATATATATAATGATATATATATATTAGTGATGGACCGGATGTCAAAATTGACTGTTTGCGGATCGGATCTGTAAGTACATGAGAAGGATAAGATGTGGATGTTTAACTCTTTGAAGTTTGAATAAAATTATATATTTATAATATATTATATATATAATTAACTATATATAATATATATATAATTATATATTATTATATATATATTATATATATATATATTATTATATATATATATTAACTGATATATATAAAATTATTAGTGATGGACATGACATGACATGATTATTTTATATATATATACTATATATAGTATATATATATATATTTATTATTAATATATATTATCATATAATATATATATATATATTATATATATATAATATATAATCAAATATATATATCACTATATATATATATATATATATATATAATATATATATATATTATATTATATATATATATATATAGTATATATTATATTATATATATATGTATGATATATATATTATATAATATATATTATATATATATATAGATATATATATATAACTATATTAATATATTATATATATATATATATTATATATATATATATATATTATAACTTAGGGTTGCGAAAAAAACATTCGGTTTTTTTTTTAAAAAAACCACTTTTTTTAAAAAAAAAGCCAAAGCCAAAATTTGGTTTTTTTTTTTTTTTTTTTTAATTATTATTTTGCATAATATATCAAGTCCTTTTATTGGAATTAGCATTAATCATAAATACAAATATGTTAAAGAGGTACACAATATATAAAGTAGAGTTTAATGCTTAATAAAGTTTTTATTAGTGCTCTAGGGCATATAATTATTACATTTCAAACATGATAATTTTATTATTATTATTTCATTATATTATTATTATTCATTTATTATTATTATTTTATTATTCATTTTGTTAATATTATTAATTATTATTATATATATATATATACTATATATATATATTAAAGTAAATCTATACTATATTTATCTATACATATGATAATATCTGATATATATATGGAATAATATAAGTTATATATAAAGGACGTATATACTAGTTATATTACCTACTACGTATTATATATTAGGTTGATTAATTAATATATATAATATATAATTTTATAGTATTAATATAATTAATTAAATTATAATTATAATTCTTTTTCTACTACTTTTTCTCCCCAATACTGGTGGTAAGGTGCGTAAAAAGCATCAGAAAAGAAAAGCAGTAGAATTGGACAAAAGTCGAAAAGAAAGCCAGGGCCTTACTCCCCCCACCTCCATACTCTCACTTGTTCATTATTGTAAGAGACTCGGTCACAGTCAGAAACCACCCTATAGCTGCACAGGACTGCGACGCCCTCACTATGGTAAATCATCAGTGTAAGGGTTCATTCCCTTGACCCAGATGGGCCACAACCATACCCTCACAAAACCCCGCCAATTCTCTTGGCTTATTATGCACCTTTTTTCTCGCCTCTGCCAAACTCACATTTCCTATCTCCTTCAGGACATTCGTGATTTTACTTTTCTTACAATTCCTACTTATATTCTCGTATCTTCTCCAGCCACGTTCGGTGGTTTTCAACACACTCGCCACTATGAATTTCTGCCTTAAAAACCGACTCGAATACATTCATTCTCTTTTCCCACATGACCAACCATCGTCGATCATATTCATTATATTTCGTCTCGTTTACCCTCATTTCTTCACATTACACAACTCTCTAATATGTTACATTTCTCTTTTATCAATTCTCTCACACCTAGCATGCCACCTAAGATTGTCCATCTGAACACATGAACTTTAGATCTATATTCTTATTCCAGACCATAGTCGCACTTACTATACAATAACAACATTGGGTAACAAACAACCCTCTAATTTTAAGAACCTATAGCTGCGACATAATTGACTTTAGTCTCATTACATTCACCAACGACTTAAATTGCACCAGCCACCTTCTTAGCCGATTCTCATAACTTTTTCGCTACTAAACTTCTCTTCATCGTTCCCTCTCATTCAATCAGAACCCAAAATAGACCAGCACGTCTTCAGCTGCTCAGAATCTAACATAACTTTCAGCAACGAGGATTTGTTCCTCACTCCACAACATAAGAGCGCAACTCGCTGATCTATGTTACTTCAGAACCCTTCCGTCTTTTACCACTTAGCCTGCCACAAAGTCTCTCTACCAATCCCTCAAACTTCTTTCAGATTCCCCACAAAACCTAATTCATCGCTGCTCGAGGTATAATAGGTAGAAGGCACCTGCGCACTCAGTGCACCATTCATATTAACACCCATTTGCCGATCACGCCAGCTCCACTTCAATTTCCTTCAAAACCCCATCCGAGATGCAATTGAATAACCAAGGAGACACAAACACATCCTTGCCTCACTCCGGTATTAATACTAAACAAATCACTTTTACACGCTTTATTCTTACACACACCTCACTATCATGCATACATTCTATTGATTCCATTCAGAAGCTATCACCAACACCATATATGCACTAACACTTGCCATAGACCTTCCCTATTAACCCTTATCATACCCTGTTTGCAAATCCATAAAACCTAAATACAATTTATTCTTCCTCTCTCTCAATTATTCTCTATCATTTGCTTCAATGTAAAGATGTGTGACCACACACCGGTCTATTACTTCTAAACGCTACCGTAGTCCCACCAACCAGTTCCTCTCAGTCACTCTGCGCACTCTTTCGATCCAAAACTACGTGAAATATCTCGTTCCCTACAACAACTTCAATAAAATAAACGCGCGTAATTGTTCAAGTCTCGCATGTTCTAGTCTCATATACTTACCTGTTCATATAAAAGCTAAACAATAGGTACTATTTACATGATCTCTCTACCAATCCCTATCTCGAAACTATAACCTCTCCATAAACGTTAATTAAATACACAACTCAAGATATACTATACTCACAATTCACATACTTGCTATCTACGTTCTTGTATATCACATTTCATTAGTATATATTTCATCTCATATACCTGTGCAAGATATACTCATATCTTTCAAACTTATCTCCTCTAAATCACCATTTTCATCCTCTTTTTGCTAATTAACTCAATCTCCCAAAATTATACCATATACTTCTTATATATGTAACTAATTAAAAACCACAAACTAAGTTCAATTATTCAACACTTTTCATTATCTAGCCAAAATATTATATCCATGATTATTTTACTCAAAATAAGTTTCTTAACCCAAACTCATAAACATATTTCCTAATTTATTATCTAAATTATACAATATTAATATTACTACTCAATTCTCCTATTATCAATATTTTTAATGAGCAAAGGTTCCCCTAATTTCTAAATTATAACTCACTTTTGACTTTCCTTACTATTTATATTTTTTTTTATATATTATATTATAATATATTAATATATAACAGAAAGAGCTTGTTACCTGTCCTTGTATTGTCCCATAATTCATACTATGCATTACCTCCTTTACTAAACTGTTTACATTTACCTTTACTTTTTCTTCATTACGTATGCATCTTTTATGACATTTACTTTTATTTCCTCCTTATATATAATTCCAAGCATCTTTCTTTTGTAAATTCATCATTTGCTTTTAGTACATTCAACCACTTTCCTTTTTTAACTTTTAACCTCAGCTTGATCAACCTCTTCATTCCAATATACCTCATCTACTAATCATGTTATTACATTTTATATACTTTCACTTTACTTTAAGACACATCACCCAACATACATTCTTATTTGGCACACTTATGCATATAAACAATTGCTTCCTTCATTGTCCCAGATTATTTCAGTTTCAACTTGTTCACATTCAACTGATATATATTTACTTGCAAGGTTAACTTATACATCTTATCATACTATAATTTCATTATTCACTATAAATACTTTCTCACACTCTTATAATTTTAATACCCGATCTTCCTTCCGTTATTCACTGATAGCTTACTTTTCATACCTCATCATTCCTCCCCACTAACTTTAATTTTTTACATAAGACATACAATATAATGATTACCTCGATAATTCCATCCTAAACCCCTCACTGTAATTTAACTATTATCATAGATATCAATATACTTCATATCTCCTTCTATTCACCTCAAATAACTCAAAATCACATATCATACTTTTTACTTCTCACGATATAACCATCTACTATACCTATATACACCAACTCTATATAGTATATATACTGATGTGTGATACTATTTGTAGTTTATAAAGATAATTTATAACTTAATACATCAATTAATTCTTCCCCTCAACAGAATATCCTAAAAATCACTATATGTTACCTATACTCCAATTTAACCATTAGTTATCCTAGAACACAAAACAAAATTCATTTATAATAATTAATGAATTATTATTATTTTGTAATTATATAATATAATATATTAATAATATATATATATTATAATTATATATATTATATATATAATATATATTATATAATATAAAATTATAAATATATATATATAATATATATATATATATATTAATATAATATATAATGATATAAATATATATATAATAGGCATATATAAATATATAATAATAATAATATAATATATATAATGTGTTAATATATAAAATATATAAAAGTAATAAATATATAAATATTAAATTAATGGTATTAAAATTGATATATATATATAATATATAATCAATATATTATGATATTAGTATAAGTAATATATATATTAAATAAATTATTTATATAATATATATATACATATATATTAATATATACACTGTTAATATTTATAATATTCTGATATAATGATCTCATATAATTATTATTATAGGCCTTAGAAGGGGTATTGTGATTTAACTACATTGAGTAATAATTTAAAAGTCTCTTGTATGCATACAATAAGAAGTTCGCCTATGGTTCCGTAAGACTTCAATAATAAAAAAATAAACAATACTGCAGTATAAAAATAAATGTGTTTTACCATATAATGTAACTATTCTAACTTTTATAAACCGTTTTTATTTCACAACCCATATATAATTAATATATACATATATATATATTATAATAATTATAATATATTATATAAATATATTAATATATATAGTATCTATTTTTATATAGAGAATCAATATTTATGGTAATATGTCATGTATCTAATCTATTAATATAAATATTATTATTAAATATTATATTATATATATATTATATATAATAAATATATATATATATATATATATATATAATATATTAATATATTATTATTATTATATATATATATTATATATGTAGATCATATCGATATGACATGTATAACCTGTATTGGTAGTGATGCACCTCCAAAACAATTATTATTTATTATGAATTTTAATATAATATATAATATATTAATATTATAAATATATATATATTAATATATTATATATTATATTATATATATAATATATATATATATATAGTATAATATATTTATGTTGAAGTTTTATATGTAGATATATATTGAATATTTTAGAATGAAAATATATTATTATAGATTCTATACATATATATATATATATATATATTAATATATATATATATATATATTATTAATATATATAGTTATAATTTAATATAATAATATATATATATATATATATATATATTAATTAAATATATTTGATAATAGATATTTATATATTTTACTAATCACATGGATAGTACCACAACGATAATGACTTAAGTGAATGTTTATGGTAATCACTGATCTCAGTGAAAGTATTTGTAATAAATATACTATCCTGTCAGACTATTCATTTGAGGTGAGAAAGGTTGAAATAATAGCTCAAGAAGGGGTAATGATTCTCTACAGTGACCCCCAAAGTATGACCATTTATACTATGTGGCCAAGTCAACAGTAAAAGATTCAAAATTTTAGTTTTGCAATGAAAATCATTTTATTCTTGATATATTTTAAAACTAGAGGGAATAATAATGAAAACGCACAGAGAAAATAGAGAAGAATATTATGATATAGATAAAATAATTTTTTTATTGATTCATTAGCCTCACTCACTGAGAAATTAATTTATTTAAGGATCACTCATATTGTCTATATTTTAAAATAACATATAAATTTTTAACGTGTTATAATAATTATAATATATTTGAATATTCCTTACATGAATGCTCACTACGCTCACTCACTTTTTAAAAATAAATAAATAATATTGTTATATTATTTTAAATAAGCAGCCATATTTAATTTTCATTATTAATTATATTCTCACAATAAAAAATTTAATAAATATTTTATTGAGTAAGCTTATTTAGATAAATATATGGTCACTTAAGCTGTGTCTCTAAATATAATCTGGCCTTTATATAAAATTCATGTGATGATATAACTATTTTCTTTATACTATTTTAGTATAAATTAAATAATATTACTTTCAGAAATATTTCTAGACATAGTATCTGTTTGAGATTTTTAGAGTCTATCTTTACCCATCTTATATTTACTCTTATAGATTATATCCTTTTTTCTCTTTTTACCTTTTTTCCCTTCTGTATATATATATATTCAGGGATGGGAGTCGGAAATAAATATGACTCGATATTACCCGACTCACTCCGATCCCAGAGTATCTGAGATTTATAAAAACAACCTCAGACTCCTGAGTACTTACATCACGTGAATTCCAGAGTACGGATTTATACGTAAAATATATTACAAATTACTCAGTAGACTCTCGACTCGCGTAACTCCCGAGATACCCAAATAGTAATATATATGGATAATGTGTGAATTATTTTTCCTAAATTTTATAATGAATACTTTATTATATTACATCGTTATATGCTCAAAATATATGTATTAATAAACCATTTGAAAAAAATAAAGAATTATATGATAAATATAATTATAATATCCTTATAATATTATATATATTTACACTTTTACTAACAATAATAGGCACTTTATATATTTACGAAGTAAGCCTATGTAACGCACATAAGTAAATCTGTATTGTACTCACTCTCAAATATTAATAAATAAAAAATTTTATCAAATTTATATATTTATTAAATATTTATTTACAATTAATAAATAAAAAAATAATAAAAATAGATATAATAATATTATATAAAAATTAATAATATAAATAATAATAAAATAAAGAATAAAAATAATAAATAAAAATAATATATATATAATATAATATATAAAAATTAAATAAGAAATAATCCCTTCAGAAACCTTTTTTGAAGTAAATTGGAATTAAGAATTCAAAATAAAATTAAACATATATTTATAAGAATACGACAACATTAATAATATTAATAATATAAAATAAAAAAATTAATAACGCGATAATACAGAGAAAGTTCATTAATTAATAATACGAGTAATTCTTGCTTTAATACACAATAATATAATATAAATAAAAATAATAAGAAAAGAATAATTAATTTAAATAATTAAATATTTTATTTTAATTATTATATATATAATTATTATTTATTATTCATTATTATTATTATTTTAATTATTATTATAATATTTAACTATTATTTAATATATTTATTATTATTATATTTAATAATAATATTATAAATAAATATAATATAATTAATAATGATATTAAATTAATAATAATTATAATTAATAAATAATAATAATATAATATATAATAATTAAATTGTAATATTTATATGAATCTTGATTTTATCAATATTAATTAATCTTTTTATTTATATCTTAAATTATATATAAAATTTTATTGCAATTTAATATTTTTTTTAATAACTGATGGGAATTGTGTGTACCTGCGTTATTATTAATTATTTAAAAGTGGATCGGTTGAGCTTTCGAGTGAGTATTAGAGGAGTCTGAACCCTATTAATAAATTATTAAATATTAATTAATATATATATTAGTATAATATATAATATTAATATATATTATAATATATATTAATATATTAATATATATATAGAATATTTTCTAGATTATACAGATTTTTATTTATTATCTAAAATTCATATATATTATATATATACATATATAAATATATTTTTTATTAATTAAATGGAGTTATCTTTTGGTCAGTTAATTAAAAATTAGGACTAAATTTGTATACATACCTAGATTTATACATATCTAGTTCATATATACACTCATAAACACTATAAGTATAATCCAGGTAATAAAGTGGAAAGTGAGACCAATTTGTGGAGAAAAACTTTATATATTTTCCAGCAGACTAATTATTTTGATATATATTATAAAAAATAATATATAAATAAAAAAAAAACATAATCATACTTTAACCCAAATTTTTATCTCGTTTTACAATTAGCTATATAGAGCCGAATAATAAAGCACCCAAAATTATTTAGGAATTAATTCTCCCGATAAGTTAGAAAAATAACTATTTTCAATCAAATGTAAAAAATAAAATTATATTTAATAATACCAAATCATAATTCAAGATATATGACTAGTATTAAAGTGTATATAAGAAGCATATTTAATAGTTATATAATATTAAAAGATAACAGGATAACCTTTCTCATATTTGAAAATAATTATATCAATAATTTATTAGTATTAATTGTGATAATATGATATAAAACCCTCATTACATTAGACTATTAGTGTAAAGCTTTTGCAGCAGAGTGTACCACCGAGTGAATAATACAATGTCGTGTTTGTAGGAGAATTTATCTTCCACAGTTTTTTCTGGTCTCAATTTATTGGGGATGAGGCGGAGGATACCTTCTCTCACCCGAAGGAATCACCCTCAAAATAAATAAACCAAATAATGAAGTTGTGTGTGTCTGCTTTTTTCTATTGTGATCTCTGGTGAATTCATATTCAGACCTTCTCAGTGAGTTGAAAGGTAGTGAAATATTTAAGCTATTCTTCTAGAGCTCCACTCCGTAAGTTTTAGCGTGGCGTCGCACATTCGATTTCCTTGTTTAACATTTTCTTACTTAAAGCACAATTAGTATTGAGCTGTCCTTACAGCTTAATCTATCTTCTCTTTGTCTAAAAAATTAGCACAAGGTTCGTTGCCTGCATATATATTGAAGATCAATCTCTAAGCTGTGATGAAGAATTGTAGGGTATAAAGGTGTAAATATATTGTGCAATATAGAAAGATATAATGGCAGATATATGAAAAAAAGCATAGATAGGAAAAAAAAAAATCTAGATTATGTTGATGGGAAGGAGACAGGAGGAAGTAAATATTAAAATGAGACTAAACATTAAAGGAGACAGACCACTTCAAATATCTATGCAAAATGAAAAAGTATACAATAATGTCAATTGTTATGGAAGTTTAAGATTAGCTGATTTTATGACCTAGATTATTGTATTTTGTAATAATATAAGTAATAACACAAAAATCTAAAGGAAAAAATTGGTGTGTAGTAGTATGATTCTGTACCACCAACAATCTTTACTCCTAAAAAAACTGCATTTGCGAAGGTAGAGTCTATGTAAATTAATTTTTGAATTAAATCAGTATTTTTCAGCAGATATTCTCGGCCGAAAAGGCCCAAAGAGATTCCTCAGAAAAAGAAATTAGAGGTTTACTAATTTGGTTATACCCGACCACCGGATAAGTTTAAAATACGGATATGAAATGGATAAGAAGATAAGCATATCATATAATTTCTTCTCAATGAATCGGTTAATGAATTATATTCTAGAGCTTTGTTTGTGTATTTATGTTATAAGAATTTTACTTGTATAGTTGATTTAATTTTTAACCCAATTTTTGTCTACTAAATAAACACAATGATTTTACTCATAATACCGGTGAATTATTGCCGTTGGCGAGCTCCTTTCACCATCTTAAAATGAGCTGAAACCTAATTCTTGTATAATGAGTGTTTTTGAAGCATGCTTGAGTAAAGTGTGTAAAGTCTGTTGACAACCGCATCGAAATGAATATAATTCCACTCTTTTGCGAGTTTACCTAATCGATAAATATAAGTTAATTGAATGAACAAAATTACATCTCGGAATGAAACAATCAGGATGATTATCTTATCACTATAAGTGATATGATAAATACTGTTTGTGAGCGTTCTGTGAAGTAACGCCATATGTAATAGACTCTTAAAAAAAAAAATCAATGTGAAAAGTGTTCTTTTCCGTGTTGAAAAGTTCAAATAACGATTAGGTAAATTTATTAAATTTACTATAAAAATACTTTTAGTCATTTATAAAATTATAAAGTGATCTTATTTTATAAATTTACTTTAGATTTTTGAACTCATATTGTCAGTAAATACTTTACCTGATCAAAAAATAAAAAATGATATGATATTGTGATAATGGTTTACTCATTAAAATTAATTACCTAAGTTTATGATGATCACAAATTAAAATTAAGAGTGAAAATGCATGGCGATTTATAAATAAAATTAAACATATACAATTATTTCGTTCAATATATGGCCCAGATTATCAAAACCAAACTAATAATCTAATGTCATCTATTAACCCTGATACCTGACGAGAGTGAGTGTTAAAAGAATATATATGCAAATCTCCTTATTTTTTGTCCTTGCTAGAAAATTTGTTCTTGGCGGCTCTCGAATATCCTGTGCTGCTCTGCCTTGAGAGCGGAAGCTACATATGCGTAAGAAGACCGATTCCATACCGAATTAAGTAGTATAGAAAAAATATATATAAGAATAAAGAATTATAATTAAAATAATATACATAATAGTATATGACGGCGTATAAATGTTGAAATATTGATTTTGTGTTGTTGAGAATTTTACCTTAGTGTTATTTAAATAAATAATAATTGAATTTAAGTTGTAGTACGGGTAATTATCTCGTAACTTACATCTTTTCCATATTATTGACAAAATTATAATGTTAATATATTATGGACCCTTGTGTATTAGTTTTGAAGTGGGATATCAAAAGTTGTCAAAGTTATTTCTAGAGAGATCTGTTTACCTCTCTCTCGTTAAAATAAATAGAGCTTATATCACATATATTAAATATTTCATTTTTTTTTTAAACTATACTTAAAGAATACCTCAAGAGTAATATATATTACCTGACGAGTACCGATATGGCAGGAAGTACGGTATATTAGGTTTCGGTACACGTTCCGTAGTGAGATACTCATAGGGTAGACTAGTTCCCTCTCACCTCCGGAAGGGTCTCCGGTACAATACCCCTCTTATTTGGTATTTGATGGTTAGGTGTTCTGACGGGGGATTTTAACTTACGCCCCTCACCATAATCATTATAGCACCTCAGGTACATATTTCCTATCACGTCATGAGCTATAAACTAATTGCACTATAGGTGAGTATCTCTAAATCCCATACAAGGAAGCTCATAAGTATATATATCATTTACTCAGACCTCTCATTATATGTTTCATTTCTTTAACATTCATTATTAAAATATGAACCCCAGGGTATATTTATTTAGCGAAATATATGTGACCAACTAATAATTATTTATAACAAATACTTATATAAATATAATAAAGAACAGCAATAATTAGAAGATAGGACATTGCTGGTACAACTATAGTGTATGTCTGACCTTGACGGTAGTAACTTTAGGTTTTGACTTTATTATAATATAAGTTGTTCTTGAAATTACCATACTTTTTTTTGGTAGGTATTTTGTAGAGATAGAAAGGTATACATATTTACCACAACTCTTTAATTATATAACACCGGGCTAATTATTTCTCATACTACACGCTACATAACATGCGAATGCGATTTCAATCCCAGAGGAGCAGTTAATTCTTTACTTTCCATCTCTAGGTTCTTTATATGATCTCTTTATATTAAGTATCCACAAAGGCAGATATATGCGTTCATTATATTGCATATTTATAACATATATAAAAAATATAATAAATGAATAACTCCAGAGTAGATAATGATACAGGCTGGAACAACCTGAGTTTGAATGTCGCCTTGTACGTTAGATACATTGGTATTACTTTTATAATATGTTACTTTGATATCCTCAACTATATTTGGGTATTTAGTGAGTAGGATTGACTATTCCAAATCATATATATAAAGAGCACCGGGTCAATAATTTTGTATCACTCTGTATAACGGGCTTAATACTATGTATCCGAGTGTGATTTACTCTCACACATGTCCCTAGTAATGGAAAGGGCTCACATTATTGAAAGGTATGCGTTAGTTGCACTGTTGCAAGAGTGTAAAAAATTAAATAATGTTATTTTATTTTAACCCTTTATTTATTATATAATATGTATATGTTTTCTTTTATAGTAGGTATATGTTAATATATATGTATATTATATTAATATATATATATTAAATATTATATTAATATATATTATATATATATATATATATATAATTATTACTAATAATATAAATATTAAATATAAATTATATATATATATTATATATTATTATATAATATATATAATTATATATATATATTTTATATATATATAATATTATTATGTTATATGGACTAAAGTTACTTATAACGTTCATACACTCAGGTAACGGTTGAGCTCGGTAAATCAAATAAATTTATTTTAATTATACCAGTATAGCTATCTCATATGATAACATTTTATAATAGATGTTAGTTATTGAGTTACTCACGAAATTAATTTTATTTTTTTTACTTTATATATCTACGGGCGAAATTAGTAGAGTATTAAGTTATATTTTTTTAGTAGGTTTAGGTTACATGAGTCAGGAAAAAAAATAAAATAATAATTTTCATAATTTCGAACCCTATTAAATAAACATATCTAGTAATTTACTATTGTATCATATTAAGAGTAAACTGTGAAAATTTTTTTTTTGAATCCAGATCTCACACGTTTCACCTATTAGCATATAAAAAGTACTTATTTATATATATAATTTAACCTTTATTATATATATATAATATATATTAATAATATATATATATAGTTATATTATATATATAGATATATTTATTATAATATATTTAATATATAATATTATATATATATATATTAATATTATATATAAGTATATTATATATTATTAATATTATTATTTTACATATAGTAATATTAATTAATAAATATATATAAATATATTTTTTTTTTATATATTATATATATATAATTATTATAAATTTCTCATCTTCTTATTATCCATCTCCGTCACGCGCTTCGTTTATGTTAAAGGCACGAACATATTCTTATCCTCACCAAACTTAACATAATAGACTAACCACGAAAAAAGAAATACATTGCTGTGTAATATCTTAGAACATAAATTTTACGAGTATAAAAATTTAAATGTAAAACTAAAAAACAAAAAGAAAATATGTATTTAATTGAGATATATATCTACATAATTCTTTTATTTAATAGACTATTCTTATTTTTGGTATATATTATATATATATAAATACTCTTTAGTTAAATCTTGATTTCTATTCATATATGGTAAAATAAAAAAAAAAATAAATAAAAAAAAAATATAAATCAAAAATTGGCTATTTTTTTTAGGGGGTGCTGGTAATATATAATTAATTATATATCTATTATTAATATATTATATATATAATAATATTAATTAAATAATATAATATATATATCTAGATATATTATATATATATATATATATACTATTATTAATATAATATATTATTAAATATATTATATATTAATTATATATATATCTACATAATTTATAAAAAGAAAAAATATATATATATATATATATATATAATATTAATTAGAGTAATAAAGGTACTTATCAATCGGCTATTTTAACAGCGACAAGGACTCGCAGCCGACGGGGGACCATAGGTAGGAGTAGGGTAACGTTTTTACATACCCGTATTAGGGTAGAGGCTGATAAGGAACCTCACTCGAAGACTATATAACCCATAAATTAACCTCAAAAATAGAGCGGTAGTAGTATTATATATATCCTCTAGGGAGATCACCTCCCCGTAGAGGGGGAATTTAAGTCTCATACACCTCGTAGTTTCTACACGTGAGAAGGTACTCAGAGAGTACTCACCACCTTCTCTTTGACCCATTGAGTGACGGATTATACATTATACTAACTCCACCTACTACTGGTGACATATTCTGGTAGATTTAAAAAAATAATAAATAGCGAGCAAATTTAATATGAAACAAGTCTATTTATTTTATATACGTGAGCAGTAACAATAAAGATCTCTAAATATATCTAGGCCTCTAAATATTACATTCTATACATATATATATATCATTAACAATAATTTATTTTCTATTTTTACATTTATTCCATACAGGCTAAAATTTTACCAGGGTTTATAATTGTCCACAAATGTAATTCCTTTTGGCTGTAGCTATTGTAGTTTGTAGATTTTATTTTTTTACATTTTTTTTTGTTTTTCATTATTTTACTATTTTCACTACAGCCCAACTAACAAAAAATTGGATACTCCCTCACACCTTGTCATAATCCACACCCCAAGACATATGTTTCCTTTCCCAGCTAGCCTTGTGAATTTTTGTTGATTATGATTATGCTTATTGTCGGACTCTATCTATGAATGAGTATATAACTGTGAAATTATAACCTTATATAATATATATATAATAATTTAATATATATATATTATATATTATATATAATATATAATTATATTAATAATTAATATATATTATAAATAATATATATATATATATTATTAATGTATATTTTATATATATTATATATATATTATATATATATAGTATATATATATATTAATATATGTATATGATATTATATATATAATATTTATATAATTATTTATATGATTATTATATAAATATATATATACGTTATATATTATATATTATATAATATATAATCATATATAATATATATATATATATATTAATTCATATAATATAATATATATATATATTATAATAATATCATATATATATATATATATTATATATATATATATAATATATATATATTTTACTATGATTATAATTATATATATACTGATATATATAATATAAATATTACTGTATATATTATATATATATATATATAATATTATATATATATATATTATATATATTATATATTAATATAATATATAATATATTATATATTTGTATGATTCATTTGCTAACTAATTTAAAAGAAAGAGAGAGAGTGAAGGGGAGAGAGATTATAGATAAGAAGAGATTAGAGTATAGGAAGAGAAATATAGTAAGAGTAAGATTATATGAATATATATAGATATAATGAAGATAATATAGAATATATGTTGACGGGACGTCTTCCGATAACTTGACGAATCTGTTGAGCCGCTTAAAAACAAAAGGGCTCCCAATATATATAAATTTGAGAAAAAAAATGCGAAAGGAGTAAGGGAGAAAATGAAGAGGCCACAGATTAGCCAATCGATTATAATAAATAAAGCATAGCCAAATAAAAGTTGTACCTGAGCAAGATCCAAACACCCCCAAATGATAAATATAACCTTCTTATAATACTTATATATATATTAAATAATCCTTTTAACATAAAAATCATATAATCACCAACGTAAGATAAAACGGTCTTCTTCATTCTAGATCGAAGTTCGTTCAAGCTAGAAGACAACGAGGTGAGGGATTAAACATGACTATAAGTGACTAACAATTTAATATAGTAAATCAACAAATATTAAGACATGTAATTTAAATAAATATCCATATCTAGGTAATTTTAGCGACAATGAATTCGATAAGTTTATTACTCCATATATAACAAATGTGAATATTATATTTATAAATGTTCACTTCTAATTTAATTATAAATTTTAGGTCATTAAACTGTTAAGTAGTAATAATTTTATAGAATTCTCAATCACTGTTATAGTTTTGATTCAGGTAAATTCCTGATACAAAGTTCTCAAAAACCAATATATATATAACGTAGTAACATTAGTACTGAATCCTCCATAAATAAATAACAAGGTAGATACTATCGTTCTCATACATATACATACCGAGAACATCACCAGCAACAAGAAGTATAACCTGTAAGAGTGAATAATATATAAAATATAAACCTCATAAATCGTTTACTTTAAATTGTACCAATTTGATTATCAACATCGTGAGAAATGAACATACAGTTATTTTTTAATAGATGCTTTTATATTCAACATAATCTGCTTTTAATCTCATCTCTAGATATACCTATCACATAGTTATTCCAATCCTCACCCATCCGTGCATATTATATAGCGCTGTTGCCTAGATGTTTGTATCCGAGTCCGTAATTGTTCTGCGCGTGTTGCTCTAAACCTACCACAAAAAATTTTAATCAGAGGTTAATAAATATTCATCCTAACGCGCATTAGGAGTACCCTCCGAGAATATTCCTTCGTATTATCTCTGGACAGCCACAGCAACATTTAGCCACAGGCCATAGACACAGTGTCTTGTGTGACAATCAACCTCAGTTTAGATTACGGTGCCAGCCTTCATTTAGTATTTACGCCTCCATAACACTTCATTATAATCCCTTACAACTGAATAAGACCTATATATATTGCAACCCTTAATCTTATAAAAATTGAGCTATAAATTAGTCTTTCCAAAATAGTAAAAAATCTTACTAAAAAAACAACAAAGTTGGTATAAGCTACTCACCCTCTGATTCTTGAGAGGATCGATTATGTGTATTCTTCTTTACTTTGACTTTCAAAAATTTCTTCGGTTAATCTGTTTAATATGGTTATCACTAGTTCATTTCAGCTCTCCCGAGCTGTAACCTACTTGCTATTTCAAAGCTTCCTTCGGTCGAGACCTACCTCCCTGAAATCCCACTTGATATTTGATTCTCAGATACAAAATATATTATAATTTTAGACAACTACCACTTTTCGTGAATAACTACTTATTTGGATGTATACGCTAGGTGTGAGTCACAGCAATAACACTAAACTTCCTCAACCTTGGTCTTCCATAAAGCAATTGCGAAAAAATCCAAATCATCAAAGAATAGTACCTAATCATTAATAAAATATACAAAATTCTCCAATCAAGTTTTTCCAATATTTTGCTGCGCGTGTTGAACATAAAGTTTTAAATGCAAAAAATGTTTTGGGTTAGATCTCAGAGATTAGGTGTCCTCTGCTTTTCTTTTTCGACACCCTGACTCTTTTTTATCCCAATCTCCACAATTCTCAATTCGCGCGTGATACTTACTTCTTGTGATCTCCTTCCTCCGCATCCTTGCTCCCCTTTATATCTCACACTCGCCCTTATCCCTTCTGATTATTCTATGCTTCAGAGATTTACCTTACCCTTCACACCGGTGGTAACACTCAGCCCTCTTCACGAGAAAACCTCGTAGCCACACATCCTTCATTCTAATTTGCAACTTGTACTATTTTTTTATAAAAAATAAATTAGATAAGTTATTAAAATATAATGAAATATAATTTAACATAAATAATAACGGGATATGTATTACTAAAACAATAATAAAAAGCAAAAATTTATAGCCTAACTATAAAAATAACTATGATTTAGAAAATATAGTAAAATTATAAAATATATATATATATATATTAATTGAATTGATATAAATTACCAATATAGAAAAAGAGAACTAAAACAGATAATATTAATTTAATATATTTTGTATAAAAAATATCAACAAATTAATAAATCAATTAATATAAAACTTAATGTGTAAATTTATTTTCTAAAAGAATATAATGAATATCCATATGTTGAGTTTTATTAACACATATAATATAATGTAAATTATATTTTTTAAATATTCATAATCTATAAATTTGAATAATAATAAATAATTTTTATTTGCAAAATTATTCTCTTTAACTTATTTTTATTATTTATACTTTATAATATCCAGTATTTCGGTTCATACATCCTGCTTTACTGTGTTTAAGAGATCGGCGTTGAGTCACCGCTATCACTAAGCATACGAATGCTCAGAGATGATGAGAATTAAGGTATAGGTAACTGTCACTGGTTACAGGGTCAAGGTTTCTGTTAATCATTCTACGAGAGAGAAAAATTAATAGTCGTGAAACTTGATTAACTTGTCAGATACAAAAATAGTATTTCACCTTAATCTATATATGTGTGGACAACTGTAACTAACATATATTTTATAAGATATTATTCACACTGTAGATACAACTTATATTTTTATAATTATACTTAGATTTAAGAGAATAATCACTATAAATAAATAAGAAAGAAAAGAAATATCAATTTTTATTTTAATTTATTTATATATAACTTATATTTATATATTCTTAGACTTATTGTTTTTTAATTAATATTTAAAATATAACTTACCTAAAAAATAATATCTTAAATCTCCTTAAATAGGTACATATATTAATTAATATATATAAAATAATTAAATTAATTATTTATAGACTCAGTAAAGTAGTATATTAACCTATAATCTAATAACTTTAATTAAATTAATATATTTATATACTTATTAAATATATTTAATCAAAACAAAGTTTCATTTCTTGATGTAAAAACCCATATATAATATATATTAATATATTAAATAATAATAATATATATATATAATATAATATTATAAATATATATATATATAGTATAATAAAATATATATATAAAAATAATAAATATTATAATAATATATTAAATATATAAATATATATATAATAAAATATATATATATATATATATATATTATTATATATATATTATATATATATATTATATATATATATATAATATATATATATATTAATATATTTATATATATTTGGTGATAAAAAACTTAGTAAAACTGAATTAACATATTATTATATATATATATATATATTAAATATATATACTATATATATTAATATATATATATATATTTATATTAATATATATAAATATTATTATATAATTATAATATTAATATATATATAAATATAGTATATATTATAATATATATAAATATATATATATTATATATAAATATAATATATATATTTAATTATTTATAAATATTATATATATATAATATATATTATATAAATAATATATATATATTATAATTATTATATATATATATATATATAGATATATATATATATTAATAATATAATAAATATATATATATATATATATATATATTATTATATAATATATTATATATATATATATAGTACTACCGATAGATTTCACTGATACGTAGCATGTAGCATCAGACTTTGAGACAGAGTCGTTGACTTTTAAATGGATTTCTAGAAACTTAAAAGTGTACTTTGGAACGATATTAATATAGGATAGAGAGTTAGGTCAATATAATATATTTCAAGAAGGAGGCAGATATGATATATGGATTGAGGAACCTTAATAATTGCATATGGACTAAGCTGGAAGTTAGATAACATATAACATACCACAGCATACTCCTCTTCAACCAATTAATTATCTAACTTCATTATTCTCAAAGATAGGCATAATAATTATTGAAACTTATGATTCATAAAATCATTAAAATACACCTTCTACCTTATATGTCATGTCACTCGAGTTCATATATGATATTTTTTATATATATATTGAGTAAATTAGAGCGAAATTTTTAACTTATTATAGGATAGAGAGATTATTTTGAGAGGCATATAGAGAGTTCAGGCATATAACTGCTATTTAAAATTATTTTTAGAGCACCTAATCTTTTGAATAGGTAATAATGGATCTCTTGTCCTTTGAAGACGACCATATGAATAGGTAAGGAATAGTGAGTTGGAAAAATCTTGAAGATTTTGTAAATATATTATCAGTTTTCAGTAATTTCTCAATCTCCTATATTTAAATGCAAAATTAAATTTTTTGTATAAGAATATATATTTATACTACTTAGTTGTAAATAATATTTATTAAATATATAAATAAATCTATTTTGTGAAGTCGCACTCATTAAATTTAAGCGTATAGAGTACTAGTCGCGGACGTATTAGTCACTAGGTATCTTGCTCAGATATTAGACGTAGAAGGCTTTGATTGGTGGATATACTGTATAATATATATATATATATAGAGTGGGAGAGCGCTAGCGAACTACGTTTTCTCGAGGTGCGGAGGCGCTAGCAATGTGGCTAACCCTAAAATGAATATATAAGTCGAGGTGTGACCACTTATGATAATATATATTATATATTAATATATAATTATTATTATATATAATATATATATATATATTAATATATTATATTATTATATATTATATATATATATAAGATATATATATATATATATACTAATATATCTCATATACTATATATATATCTATATATATTATTATATATAATTATATTATATATATTATATATATTAATTATATATATATAATATATAATATATAATATATGAGACTATGAATGAGTATATTAATTATATTAGTAAAGAAGATATTTGGAACGCATGTACACAGACATAAGATAAAGAATTATTATCTTTTATATTCTGCACATCACAGAATATTCAAGGGAGCGACTAATAAGGAGGCTTAATGCTTAACCATACGAGTACCCTATATTTACTCTGTTTTTTTGCTATTGAAAACTCTTTTAGAACTTTCTGGACTAACTTCTGTATATAATCAAATGTATGTTGCGCTATCTTAGGTACTTATATAGTGAGAGTAACACGATTTTTTAGTGAGCCTAATGGTATATAAATGAGAAGATGTTAGTTCCATTGAAAGGGGGTAAATTAAATATATATATATGATAAATGGAAAAACCCTACTGGTAGTGTAATACTACAAGACTAGCATCGAAAACATTGGGACTGAGGAATAAGTTTTCATAGAGTGCTCTTAGGAGATCAATGAGAGTTTCGAGGCACCAAGAAAGTATGAATTGTCATGGCCCAACTGACAGGGCGTAAAATAGTTATAGTATATATACTACATAGATCTTTTCGAGTTCGATAGTATATTATATAATATATAATATATATATATTATATTATATTATATATATATATATATATATATATAATATATATTAATAATATATATTATATTATCATAATAATATATATATATATTAAATATATATATATATATATATAATATATATATATTTATTATATTTTATATAAATTAATATATATATATTATATATTATATAATATTAAACACTTATTTTGACAATATTATATTGCCTATATATTATATAGTGAGTGTGGTGTAAATACAAAACTGTAAATAAATATAATATTAAATTAATATATATATAATAATATAATATATATATATTAGTTATAATATATAAATATATAATAATATATAAATTAATATATATAATACTATTAATATAAATATAATATATATATAATATATTATTATATTAATATATATATAATACTAAATATAAATATATAATATATATATAATAATATATATATATATATACTATATATATAGTTAGTATATATATTATATATTATATAACTAACTATATAATATATATACATTTATACATATTATATTATTTATACATATATATATTTATACATAGTATATATATTTAGCAGGTTATAATTATATATAATATATATAAATTAAATTATATATACATATATATAATATATATATATTATATATATATATATGATATAATATTAATAATATATATATATATATATATATATATATTAAATAATATATAATTATATATATATATAATATTAATATATATATTATATATATTAAATTATAATATATATAATATTAATATATTAATTATATTAATAAAATATAATATATATATATATATATATAGTTATTAATATATATTAATAAAATATATTAATATATTATATATATATATTATATATATATTATATAATATATATATAATATTATATATTATTATATATTAATATATATATATCATATAATATTTAATCAGAAAATTCATTAATTCAAAATTATAATACAAAATTATTTCCCTAATATACTCACTACTCCATAATAGTAAAAAGATTAACCTATAATAATAATTTAATTTATTATTATTGTGAATTTAATCAAATGTATTTATAACGAAAAATCCTCTTATTATCCATAAACTAAACATAGTAGATTGTGATAACGTAATTATAAGTGAAGAGAGAGATACTGATATGATTAAAGAATTATGTATTAGTTAAATCGTCCATCATCTATAACAAAATATATATAGATAATATAATATATATTCTAATATATATACTATTATATATATATAATAAATATATTATATATATAATATATATTATAATGATTAATATATTAATATATAATATATTATTAATTATATATATATATATAATTATATATAAAGTATAAATATATTAATATTAAATATAAAATATATAAATATAATATTATAAAATTAATATATAATATAAAGAATATTATATATATAATATATTAAATATTAAAAATATTAATATTATATATTAAATATAAATATTAATTAAATATAAATATATACATAATATATATTATATATATTATATATATATATATATATATATTATTATTATAATTAATCATATAGGGATATGTTAGCCATAAAGGATTTAGTGTTATTTGGCACTATATTTATACCGGTATATAATGTATATGGCTCCCATAAGTATAGGTATATGAGCATATATGAGCCTCAAAGATACGGTTTTGGATTGTAGTTAAAATGTGAGTGTCCCTATTAAATATGTTCTAAGTTCTTATGATATATTAATTATATGTATACTATAACAAACATAATACATAGAAAAACATCTAGAACCAAAGGGCACTTAAAACCAAAAGCGGCCCAAGTAAAATTAATAAATGATTTTTATGTGCTCTAGAAAAAATTGTCGAATTACGCAAGAATTTTCTTGAGGTCCTTTCTTGGTTATTCGGGCTTAGTTTGCCATATACACGAATATTTCCCATCTCATGTCAATAAAATAACACATAAAAAAATAATTCGTCTTAAGTTTTCTTGAAAAATTCGCCGATCAGTGAATTTTACCCTTTAAGAGTATTAGCACATGTTCATTAACCGTTCTATTGTTCCAGGTATCAGCGCCTTTACGAAAATTCGCGGATTTCTTCCTCGTTGAAAAAGGTGTTAAAAAAAAAACACCGGCAAATTACATAGATCTGGGAGACGTATGCGTGGTGAATCTCAATAGCGAATGGGATCGGACAGTCGGCAGTTACGACTTT
>JABUQX010009847.1:45000-50000 GCA_015478945.1 Trachelipus rathkii | reverse complement strand
TTGGCACATTTTTCCATTTATGTTACGGGGCAAAAAAAAAAAAAACTTTATTCTCATATTATTATATATATATATATTACTATTTATATATATATATATATATAATATATAATTATATATATATATATATATATATATATATATATATAGTAATATTATAATATATATATATATATAATATATATATAATATATATATATAATATATATAGGGTTCTAAGCAATCTCATTGATTTGAATAAGTAATCAGTTTCAAAGCAAGTGATGTCGAATTCAGGTGACTTGAAAAAGTTTTCCGAGATGTCTTCTTTTTTGGAGAAGCGGATCGGACTAGTAGTAAAGCCTCCTGAACATTGTCTAACGGCGAAGCTCTTGTCGATGGTTCGTGTCCTGGCGCGAGTGATTTTTTTTCGTCTTATTATTGCAGATTTGTCGCACCAGCATGTTGTGCGCATGTCGGCGATCCTTGACTTTGGTCGGCTTCTCCTGTAAAAACCCATGAGCACCCCTGAAAAATGCCGTGTAGCCCCAGAGGGGGTGGTTCCAGACCACCCTTCTTGTGGATTTAAAAAATATTAGCGAGTTCAAGCAGTTGATATCGAAGCAGGAGGATTTGAAATCTTCCGAGATGGCCTTCTTTTGGGCGAGGCGATCGAAACTAGTGGTAGAGCATCCCTGTACATTGTCTAAGGCGACGCATTTGTCGAATGTTGCGAGTCCCTGGCGCGAGTGAAATTTTTTCGTCTTATTATTGCAAATTTTGTCGCAACAAGCATATTTTGCGCCACATGCCGGCGTTCCTTGACTTTGGTTTGGTTGCTCCTGTAACACAATGAACACCCCTGAAAGAATGCCGTGTTTGCCACAAAGCAGGGTTCCAACCATCCTTCCTGTGGATTAAATAAGTATTGAGTTTCAAAGCAATGATATCGAAGCAGGAAGATTTGAAAACTTTCGAGATGCCTTTCTTTTCTGGGGAGGTGGATCGGGCTAGTGGCTCTACACTCTACATTGTCTAACGGCGGACGCCATTGTCGATGGTTCGAGTCCCTGTCACGAGTGATTTTTTTTTTTTGTCTTATTATTTGGCAAATTTGTCGGGCAAAACAAGCATCTTTGTGCGCTTGTCGGCGTTCTTTGACTTTGGTCGGTTGCTCCTGGTAACCCAGGAGCACCCCAGAAAGAATTGGCCCGTGTAGCCACAGCCGTGATTCCAAATTCACCCTTCTGGGAATTTTAAGTTAAGTGTCCGGAGTTTCAAAAGCAGTGATATTGCAAGGAGCGAGATTTGAAAATCTTCCGAGATGCGTTCTTTTCTAGGGAGGCGGATCGGACTAGTGGTAGAGCCTCTGTATATTGTCTAACTAAACGGCCGAACGCTGTTGTCGATAGTTTCGAGTCCTGGCGCGAAGCGAAATTTTTTTTCGTCTTATTGCAAATTTGTCGTAAGAAGCATGTTTTGCGCCTTTTGGCGTTCCTTGACCTTGGTGTCGGTTGGTCCTGTTACCCATGAGCACCCCTAAAGAATGCCGTGTAACCCCAGAAGGGGTTCCAACGCATTCCTTCTGTGGATTTTATTAAGTATCGAGTTTCAAAGCAGGTGAAATCGAAGCAGGAAACTTAAAAACTGTAACGAAATACCTTTTTTTTTCTGGAGTGTCGGATCTGACTAGTGGTTTAAACTCTTGTCATTGTCTAACAGAGACGCTGTTGTCGATGTTCGAGTCCTGGCGCGAGTGAAATTTTCTTCGTTTTAATTAATGCAATTTGTCGCACAAGCATGTTGTGCCCATATCGGCGTAGCCTGACTTTGGTTGGTTGCTCCTTTAACACGGGAGCAAACTAGCAAAATGCCGTTTAGCCCCAGCAGGGGTTCCAACCACCTTCTAATGGAATTTAAATAAATATCGAGTTTCAAAGCAGTGATATGCGAAGCAAGAAATTTGAAAACTTCCGGGATGCTTTCTTTTTCTGGAGAGGCGGATCGCAATAGTGAGAGCCTCTGTACATTGTCTAACGGCGACGCATTTGTCGATGGTTCGAGTCCTGGCACGAGTGAAATTTTTCATCGTCTATTATTGGCAATTTACATAAGGTTTTTAAGGAATAATATCAGGTCTTGACTTTGGTTGTGTTGCTCCTGTAACGCCAGGAGCAACCCATCAAAATGACGTGTAGGCCCCCAGCAGAAGTTCTATATATCTATACTTTTAATATCTGTACCTCTTATTCCAGACCATAGTCTCACTACTATACAATTAGCACAGGTAAGAGCATACCGTCATGTAAGACCCTAGCACACTCAAAGACTTATTTCCCTTTGCATCCACTAAGGATTTATTGCAGCAGCCATCGTTCCTTCCATTCACAACTTTCATACTAATTCTGCATCATCTCGTTTCCTTTTCATTCCACGCAATATATCCTAAATATTTGGAACTCAGACATTTTGTTCCAGCTGCTCACCATCTAACATAACTTTACAACAGAAACTGTCCTCACTCAAACCATAACCTTACTCTTTCTACGTTTACTTTCAACCCTCCTTTTCACACCCTGACAATCTCTTCTCTACTAATCCTCTCAAAGCTATTTCAGATTCGCCACACTAAAATCAAATCTCCGCATATAATAGGTAGGGCCACCCTCGCACTCTCTTTTCATTCTCCATTTAACTCTAACACGCATCCCTTGCTACCTCACCATCACTCTGGATTCTATTTCATAACCCAATCCATATAATTATATATATATATAATATATATATAATATATATATAATAATATATATATATATAATACTATATATATATAATATATATATAATATATATATATATATATATATATATATATATATATATATAATTATTTATATATATATATATATATATATATATATATATTATATATATATTATTATATATATATATATATAATATATACTTATATATATATATATATTATATATATATATATATATATATATATATTATTATATATATATATATATTATATATAATAACTTTTTTCTTCAAATCAATTCAAGCCTTTGATATATTTCTTTTAAAACCCAAAAAAGAAAAATTAAATAGTTTTTTTTTCTTCGCTCCGGCTCCGGCTCCAACTCCGACTAATAGTTTATGCACTGTTGAGAATTGTGGGCAGACATTACAAAAAATATTTTTTGAAAAATTTATGCCCAGAATCGGTTCCGTTTCATACTCCAGCTGCGGCTCCAGATGCGGCGCTGGATCCGACTAAGGTTTCTGCAACTTTTTAAAAATTGTTTAGCACGTCTTCTGGCAAAAAATTTTCACCGAAAAAAATATTTATAGGAACAGAATTATACCCAGAATCCGGCTCCGTTTCCGACTCCGGATCCGCATCCAACTAAGGTTTTTTCACTATTTGAACATTGTTCAGCAGGTTTTCCGGCAATAAATTTTTCATCTAAAAAAATATTTCTTATAAAAATTTTATAAACAGGATCCGGCTCTAACCCCGGCTCCGTTCCGCTCCGGATCCGATCCGACTAAGGTTTTTTGAACTATTTGAATATTAGTCAGCAGTACTTTCTGGCAATACATTTTTCAACTAAAAAATATTTCTTGAAAAAAATATTTATAACCAAGATCCGGCTCCCGGATCCGACTCCGGATCCTGCTCCGGATCCGATTCCGTAAGAGTTCTGCACTATTTGAAAATTTGTTCAGCACATCTTTTCAATAAATTTTTCACCTAAAAAATATTTCTAAAAAAAAAAATCATACCCAGGACCCGCTCCGGGTTCGGCTCCGGATCCGGCTCCCGGCATCGATAAGGTTTCTATACTAATTGAAAATTGTTCACACCACGTCTTCTGGCAATACATTTTTTCGCCTAAAAAGAGATATTTTTTTTGAAAGAAATTAATACCCAGGGATCCGGCTCCGACACTGGCTCCGAGTTCGGCTTCGGCATTTGATCTGACTAAGGTTTCTGAAATATTTTAAAATTGTTCAGCACTTCTTCTATCAATAATATTTTTCACAAAAAAAAATATTTTTCCGAAAAAAAATCATACTCCGGCTCCGACTCCGACTTCGCTCCGACTCCGAATCCGGATCCGATTAAGGATTTTTGCAACTATTTGAAATTGTTTCAGCAAGTCCTTCTGGAATAAATTATTCCATTTAAGAAAATTTATCTCTTGAAAAAAAATTTATACCAGATAAGGCTCCGAATCTGGATATCCCGATCCGGACCTGACTAAGGTTTTTCTGCGCTATTTGAAATTTGTTCAGTAAGTTTTTTTTTATAATTAAAATTTTTTACTTAAAAAAAATATTTTTTGAAAAAAATTCATACCCAGGGCTCCGGCTCTGACTCCAGCATCCGGCCTCTACTCCAGCTCCATTTACTTTCCGGCTCCGATCCTGACTAAGGTTTCTGAGGCTATTTGAAATTGTTCAGTACGTCTTCTTCTGGCAATAAAGTTTCACCTAAAAATATATTTTTTTAAAGAAGTTCATACCCATGATCCGGCTCCGGCTCCGGCTCTGGCTCCGGCTCCGGCTCCGGATCCGACTAAGGTTTCTGAACTATTTGAAAATTGTTCAGTCACCGTCTTCTATATATAAAATTTTCACCTAAAAAATATTTTTTCCGAAAAACAAACTTGCTCTGACTCCATCTCCGACTCCAAATCCGGATCCGATTAAAGATTTCTGCACTATTTTGAAAATTGTTCAGCAAGTCTTCCGGCCAATAATTTTTTCATCTAAGAAAATTTTTCCTTTGAAAAAATTTATAACCCAGGATCCGTCTTTGAATCCGGATCCGGATCCGGACCGGATCTGACTAAGGTGTCTGCACTATTTGAAAATTGTTCAGTGCGTCTTCTGGCATAAAATTTTTCCCCCTAAAAAATATTTTTTGAATAAAAATTTCATACCCAGGTTACCGGCTCCGGCTCCTGCCCTGCTCCGGCACCGCTCCGACTTCACCTTCAGCTCCGGATC
>JABUQX010009847.1:0-37500 GCA_015478945.1 Trachelipus rathkii | reverse complement strand
AAGTTTAAAATATCACATCTTCCAATATATATATATATATATATATATATATATATATATATATATATATATACACAGATATATATATATATATATATATATATATATATATATATATATATATATATATATATATATATATATATATATATATATATATATATATATATATATACGCAAAAGAAAGGAAAGCAGACGCAGTACATTAAATACAGTACAAAAAATGGCACTCCTGTAAAATGCAACAGAAGAATAATATAATAATAATAATACATACATACATACATAATAATAATAATAATAATAATAACAACCTTTTGATTCCGAAGATGCTATTATAATTGAATCACTATTTCTGAATAATAATAACAATTTTCAATATATATATATATATATATATATATATATATATATATATATATATATATATATATATATATATATATATATATAAATATATATATATATATATATATATGAAGTCATAATAATTAAAGTTAAATAGATATATTTACAGTTATAATACTCTTTGATTGAGCATCATAGTGAAGTGAGTATATATATATATATATATATATATATATATATATATATATATATATATATATATATATATATATATATATATATATATATATATATATATATATATATATATAACAATACATATATTTACTACAAAGCACATACCTGTAGATACTGTTAACAGATGGATGTCACTGTTCTAATACATATATCGTTACAGTAGTAGTAGTAATTATATAATAATAATAATAATAATAATAATAATAATAATAATAATATTAATAATAATAATAATAAAAATGAAAATAAATCTTCTAATTTGTTAATAGTTTAATTGTTTCATTTTTTTTGTCCTCTAGAGTAAAAACTATTAAAAATAGAAACATTTATTATGATGTGGAATGTAAGAGTCTTCAACACTATAACACGGGGACGCTGGAAAACCTATCCAGACTTAAAATAACGTTGAACGAAATCGCTAATGAAATACTTATGAGGAATCCTCGTAATATATTTGTATTTCTTGCAATTTTCATTGACGGCTGAGATCCTGATGCCATTCCCGAAGCTTCGGTGCATTGACCTGTAAAAAATGTAATTATAATAGTTTTAATAGTAGTAAGTTACTGGAAAGTAATTAGGAAAACATATACCTAATAGCGGTAAGTTAATTTCAAAGCATTTTTGTTCAGAGGGTTATGGAAATTTATTGAGAAAGTTTATAACTAGAAAAGAAAGCCAACAGTTTAATTTTGAAATATTTAAAGAAAATATTTATAGAACTTATCATCTTTATTTTGATATGGAAGTTACGATCTCGATTCAACTTTTTTTTTTTTTTATGAATAATGAAAGTTTGAAATAGTAAAAGTAGTCATAACCGATAAAACAAAACAAATGGAACCTAGAAATAGCAACCTAAACTAAACAGTAAATTATAAAGGAATATAAGAGGTATATGCAATGGTGAGTTGCCAAAATTTTAAGAACCGATTCCCTGCTCAGCTAATTTTTTTTTCTCTTATTGATTTGACTACCAAACGACATAGAAATTTTTTTAATTGGCGCAAACCGACTTCCGGCACATATATATATATATATAATATATATTATTTCATTTTTGGGTGTGTGTTGTGTGTGGTGATGTGTGTGTCTGTGTATGTGTGTTACTACCAATCAACGTGGCATTAACGTGAGTGTGAGCATCTGCACTTCTTGAGATGCAGGTGTCATGGACGGGCGGTAATTATTGCGAAGGCGACCTTTCATTTCCTGAATGGGCACTACGGATAGGCAAAGCACACCTCTTTGGGGCACCGGGATGGAGACGAGAGACGGGTGGCGCCACACGTATGTCCACTCGTAGTATTTCCATTCTCATGGCATTGGTGGGCTGTAAAAAAAAAAATAGTATATAGTACTAAAATATAATATATAGTATATTCTAATATATATTATATAATAAATATTATTATAGTATAGTATATATTTATTATATTATAATTAAACGAGTTATATATATATATAATAATATATACTATATAATACTTTATAAATATATATAGTCTTTATAAATATATTACTTTGGTGATTAATAAATTACAATGTAGATTTAAAAATTTCAGTGCTATATAAGTTATATATTATCTAATTATATATACTGACTTGGAATATCTTTAAACTTTTAATGCCCCTAATAAGAAAATTATTATATGTAGAGTTGCTAAAATTCACTTGGGGGTCTGACCCGCTCGATTAAATCGAATATATATAATGATATATAATTTAATAATATATATTATATATATTATTATAGTAGTAGTATATAAACTATATATTATAATATTATATATATATAGATATAATATATAATATATATTATATATATATATATATATATATTATATTAATATTATATATATATATATATTATATATAATAGTATATAATAGAATATATATATATTTATCTTATAGATCGCAGCCGCGTCCTGGCCAGATTGCCTATAATATAATATATATTGAAAAGACATATTTTAAATATATATTTATAGTCAATCTCCTGCGTGGGACATTTTTCATGAAGTTGAAGAGTATCATGTTGGGAACAGCCAATCGTCAAATGGCTGAAAGATGACGCTTGGCGGTCTCCTATATTGCACATGACTGTTATATTTTGAGGTTCAGGTATATGATATCGTCCATAAGGTCCACAACTGCCTCGATTGTCTCCTTGGGCTACTAAAGTGACGTATTCAGCTGTCGACGGTTCCCAGTAGAAACTATTGCACGCCTCTTTCGAATTCAAAGCGTCGTTACCAAACTGGACCTGAACAATATTCACGTCTCTTCTGTAAATTCTCATACAGCGATATCCACTTCGGCTGAAATAATAAAAAAAATACAGGAGTATTAGGTTAAAAAATAAAATAGGTGTAATTTTATGTGTAGGAGGATTTCTGCAGTTTTAATTTCTCCTCCGCAGAGACGATGCGATTTTAGTGGAGAGCGGAAATGTTCTGCGAAAAATATTAATCTAATTTTCATCTAGTGTTGGGGAAAAACAGAATATTTCTGCCGTTTATTGAAAGAAACGGAGCTCGAGTAAACATCGTGTGGATGCAGCGTTAACAAAGGAATAATCCTTATAAAATATATAGAAGAGCCATCCAGTGACAACTTACCTATCCACAGTAAATTGCACAATCACCGCGTAACAGGTCAGCGTGTATATGAATGTTCTTTTGATGCCACCGATGATGTTGGTCTATGCTATACTTTGGAGTCTGAAAGATTCGTATTTTCAACAATCATAATTAGAATCGGTGTGACCTCGACTTAAACAGATGTAAAAAGTTAGTCATGGAACGGAATGGTAAAAATTAAAGTTACAAAACATCGCTCTCTCCTCTCGTCTCTCTTCTTTTCTTCTCTCTCTCTCTGTCTCTCTCTCTCCTCTTCTCTCTTCTCTCTCTGTTATCCGGTAATCACATGCTCTACTTTTAATATACGGTAAATACCATACTTATAAACGTTCATGCGGATTTTACCCTGACTATTTCAAAAGGACGTGTTGCGATGATACAGGAAAAAAAGTCTGCCAATGATAATGATGGGACAACCATGAGGGAAATTTGCATTTTTTATTGCCATGATTAGCTATTAAGGGAAATAAAATGGTTAGGAAGAAAAATATTTCATAGAAAAAATAATAATAAAATAATAATATACTAAAAAAAATAATAATATAAAATATATTATAATAATAATAATAAAAATAATATAATATTAATATAATATAAATAATAATGAATATAATATATAATAATATAATAATATAATAATAATAATAATAATAGTTACACTATAGCTATTAATATTAGTAAACAAAATATAAATTTGAATATTTAAAATGCAGGAAGAATATAAAATAATGTTTTAAAATATTTTATTTTAAAAGTTATTTCATTCTTAATATTATATTAAAATAATTATTTATTATATAAATACATATATATAATATAGATAAATTATTACTATTTAATTATAATATATATATATTATAATATATATAATACATATACTAATATATATTATATATAATATATAATAATACCTATAATATATAATATAAATATAATAATATTATATAATACTCACATACTATAGGTATTAAGGTCACCTTTTCAATTCAGACTTTTTGCTGCGGTAGTAACACGGAATTGAGGCTCTGACAAGCGGCATCGTTGGACATCGTCAAGTGCCAAACTGGTTCGTCACTGTCGTCAGTATTGCGATCGTCAAAACGCCTGCATTTCGGTGCGTTTTTCGTACAATTAAACAGCAGTAGCGGTTCTTCGTCCCGTTAACGTGACTATGGGGTTTTTTTGCCAGCAAAAAACTGATCTGACCATCTTTCCACGGCCCAAGCACATAAGCTCTCTCCTTGCGATATACCATATTTATACTATATTATATATATTATATATATATATATAATATATAATAAGTTTTTAATATATATATTATAAGATATATATATATATTATATAGTATACATCTATAATATATATATATAGTATGAACATTGAATGATTAAAATTCAAGGAAATAAAAAAGTAAAATGGAGACTAATCTTTCAGAAGAAAACGAAAAAACACGTTCCCTTTTTCAGGTCTCAAAACAAATTGTATAAATAATATAAGCCTATAATTTATTGAATGACTCTCGTATTTATAAAAAGTTAACTTTCCAGTCCTCACAAAGATCATTTAACAAACTATTGAAACTCATTTACAATTTATCTGATTTGCTAAATAATTTTATGACGTATGTTCCAAAATTATCTCCCCACGACCAATAGTTAGAAATGTCAATATTATTATTATTATTATTATTATTATTATTATTATTATTATTATTATTATTATTATTATTATAACCTTTGGCTTGAGAGTTAGGAACATCCGGGCACGCTTGCTGTCGAAATAGTAATCTCATATCATCAGCGCAAGAGTCAACCTACAAAAAAAATCGAAAAGTTACAATAAATAATAATAATAATAATAATAATAATAATAATAATAATAATAATAATAATAATAATAATAATAATAATATATATTTATTATTATTATCCTCTATTTATTATTATATTTTATATTATACTATATTTTATATTATTATTATTCATTATTATCTATTTTTTTTTTCTTCTATCTCTATTTATTTATTTATTATATTATTATATATATATTATTATATTATTATGATCTATTATTATTATTATTATTATTATTAATACCATTTTTAAGACACTGACCTGTGAAACGGGATTCCTGCACTCCTTCTCCCATCCTTTTGAGTAGGTATAGGTGAGAGGACCTTTGAAGGGGCAAGACACGATCTCGGCATTCCACCTAAACATCCAGTAGAGACGATTGTCTCCTGTGATTGTGTCGCGGCGGAATCATCTCACTCGCAGACGGTCAAAGTAAGCTAGTAAATCAATTTGAGTATAATAGTATAAATAATTATAATAATAATAATAATATAATAATAATATATAATAATATTATTTACCTATATATATTATACTATTATATTTTTTATTTATTTTATTATTTTATATTTTATCTATTATTATTAATTAATATTATTATTATTAATTATATTATTAATTATTATGACTTAATAATAATAATAATAAATAATAATAATAATAATAATAAATAATAATAATATAATATGTTAATATAATATAATAATAATAAAAGAAATATAAAGAGATATAATAATATAATAATATATAAATATAATAATAATAGCACATTAATAAATAAATAATATAATAATAATAATAATAATAATAATAATAATAATATTAATAATACTAAATATATAATAATAATAATAATAATAATAATAATAATAATAATAATATTATAATAAAATAACAAAATAATAAATAAAAAATATAATATAATAATAATAATAAATAATATAATATAATAATAATAATATATAATAATTAAATGATAATTAACATAACAAAAATAAAAATAAATAAATATGATCAAGGAACAAATTCGAACACTGATAACTGATTTTTTCTATCTCGCTAACACAAACAAGAGCTTGCGATCATAATTATAATATATAATATATATAATACTTATAAATCATATATATACATATATTATTATATATATATATATATATTTATATATATAACTATATCTGTATAAAAAAAAAAGCAGATATTTTAATTATATATATATATATATATTATATATAATATATATATATAATATATATAGATATTATTATAAAGACAAAATTTATATACTATCTAGCAACATATCATATATATATATATATATATATATATATATATATATATATATATAGTGTTTATGTTTAAAATAAGTAGCCATATTTTACGGACGGAGCCCCGACGCTTCTGCAAAAGGAAAAGTTGGGAAGCAAACAGATTTAAAAAGTTGAAAAACAAAGAAATGTTTTGTAAATAAGGAAGACATTTATTTATTTGTCTCCGACTATCGAAATATTTCTCTCTCTCTCTCTCTCTCTCTCTCTCTCTCTCTCTCTCATACTCGCTCTCTCTCTCTCTTCTCTCTTCTCTCTCTCTCTCTCTTCTCTCCCTGTAACCCTCTTCCTTTCGAGCTATTTTTATTTTCTTTCATGCTTTGCCTTTGATCTCCTTAATTGTAAATTTATTTTCCGTCGCACTTCCCCTCAGTCATCCATAGCGCACACCACACACACACACACACATACATAAAAACACCCAATCAACCACCGAAAACCACACCCTTTCTCATCCCTCTCCTAGAAGGACAGTCGCGCTCCATCGCACACACACACACACACACACATTTTTGTTCGTAAGTAATTTATTATGCTACGATTATTTTTGTAGCTTTCTTGTTAGGAAATACCCATATATTTATTATTGTTATTTGCTGTAAAAATTTTGTTTTTTTTGTTGTTTTTTTTTTTGTGTGTAATTTTTATATATATATTTTTGCTGAACTTTTGGAACACGTATATAAATATTATTCGGTTTAATGTGTTTTCTTTCGGTTATAAATCATAGGTTTTCTTCTTTATGGCTCATGGATTGGAAAGATTTTTTTTTGGACTTTATTATTTTTCTCTTCAAATTGAAAATTTATTTTTTAAAACCTTTAAATTTAAGTTAGATAATCTTTACATAGTAGTGGCTTATATATTATATAAATTTTATATATATAAAATTATATATACTATAATTATATATATATATATATTACTTTTTTAATTATATTATATTATATATATAAATAATATATATCGTGTGTTGTGGGGTGTGTTGGTTTTGTTGCACAAATGTTTACATAATACTAATTATATCATTATTAAATATATATATATAATAATATATTATAACTATATATCTTATATATATAGTATATATATCATATATATATATATATATATATATATATTATTGATTATTATTAACTATATTAAATATATACTATATATATATATTAGAGATACTCCAGAATTTTTGTAATTCATCAAAAAAAAAGAAAACAAAAAAAGATAATTTATTTTTAAATCATGAGGGGCACCCCATAATTTGGTCGGTTTTTTAAATTTTATATATTTAATCATGATTGTTTTCAGTTTAATTTAGTAGTACTATATTAAAAAAAAGTATTTATTCTATATTCTCGAAACTTTGAAATAGTTCATACACAAAATACGCTAAAATTTCTCGGGTAGTCTTAACTGAAAATATCACATTTAATATGCAGAAGTCAATAACAACATTACAGAATTTTATTATCTATTATTATTATTATTAAATTATTATTTATATTATTAATTTTATTTTTCTTATTTATATAATATATATTATTACTTTATTTATTATTGATTATTATTAATTTACTTCTAATGTAAAATTATTTTAAATTATTATTGTATGCCAAGTTTATGCAACCAATTGTATTTATTATATTCATTAATTTTTATTACTATATTTATCAATAACTATTATATCTTATCATAATATATTATCCTAATTAGTTTTTTATATATTTTTTCTTATATGAGATTATTATTATTAATTATTTATTTATATAATTATGAATATTATTATATATTGATTACAAGATATTTTTACGCTGAAATCACCACACATCCTAATAGATGAAGTAAAGAAATTTGGTATTTTATTGTGGGCTAGATGCAGTTTGAGGGTTTAGATAGAAATTCATATTCTACGGAATTCAATATTAATTACCTAGAAAGAAAAAAAATATTAATGAATTTTTTACAATTCTTTATTATTATTATTATTTGATTAATGTATCAAATCAAATTGAGCACCGTATAAAATGACCCTAACCTTATATTTTGTTTTGAATTTTTATCTTTTATTTTATTATTATTTATTATATAATCATCTTATTCATTCTATTATTATATTGACTTATTATTATTATTATTATTATGATATAATTATTATTTTTGATTATTATTACGAAGAGACGTAAAAATATTTGGATGTATGTTATATTGAATCGTATTTATTATTTTTATTATTTTATTTATTAATTTATAATATTTATTATTATTATTATTATTATTATTTATAAAGTAATAATATCTCTTCTAATATTTACTATTATTATTCTTTAATTCCAGTATCCATACCTTATTATTAATTATTATATAAACATTTCCTCAAAATAAAAGTAATAATGATAAGATTTAAAAATAATAAAATAATTTTGTTAGAATTAAAAGTTTACAAATTATCTAGTTCATAACAATCATTATTTAAATTCTCTTGGATTAAATAGTTACAATATCCTCTTCAAATTTGAACAATATTAATAAGTACAAAAAAATAATTAATAAAATATATAAAATATAAGAAACGCGCAGCAACGCGTATTTATTATAAATAGGGATCGGCATCAAGAATCCAAAAATCAGAAACTAAAATAACAAATTAAAAGTTTGAATGGTAATAGTTTGGAAATATTTAAAGAGTATCTTTAAAATATTTGTAAAAAAAATAAAAAAATAAAATTAATACCTAAAAAATAAAATACTAAAATACTTTATTTAAAAATAAAATACTTACATTCCTTGTAATGAATAACATTTTGATGCTTCATATGAATAACAACACATTTCCGCACATTCGCTCGGTCTGTATCAATAAAATATATAGATATACTATATATATACTAGATCATATAATATATATATACTAAGTATATCATTAATATATATATATATACTATATATATATTATATATATTTATTAATAATATAATGCTATATTATAGTAATATATATAGTCTATCAATATAAATTACAATTCATATAAAACTATGAAACTTATTAAAAGTTTATTAAGTAGAATATATAATTATTTTTCAAAGTAGCTATATAAATCTTTTATATACTATCAAAGTCATTAGATTGGTGAAGGGCCCTAATATCCAGTATTATGTTATTATATTGATTCATCGTAATATAAATATATTTCAGATAAATATTATTTGTCAGTATACTTTACTATATATGTTATATTTTTGCATTTATACTACAATTTATATTTATATATACAAATGACGGTCTTGAATAATAATAAATTGTAATAGATGTAATAAATTATATATATACAGAGATACCTTATTGCTGAAATTATTAAGAGGTATCTCCTATTATTATATTTAAATCCTCTTTATTTATAAATTTTTAATGTAATTTTCAATTTGTCGTTTAAATAATTTATATATAATTATGGGTTATTTATCTGGAGATACATTATTATATATATATTATATATGTAACTAAATTAATATTTTCGTATATGTATATAGTATATATAATATAAATTATAATAATTATATTACATATGTCATATTACAAGAAAGATAATAAATTAGCTATTTATTTTTATACTCCGGATATATATATATATATCTATCACCTGTTGTGTGCGAAAATATTTAGTGATCGAGCCCAACTCATAGCGATTCTGAATCAGGGCCAGAAGTAACTAAATATCCTGCACGATGTGTGTGAATATTTCGATCACGCAATTGAGGATAAAATTTCATTGAGTAAATAAATTATTATCATCATTGAACTTTGATGAAACTTGGATTTATGGGAACAATGGTGACACGAAAGTCCAAACTTAACTGTCGAAGGAAAGAAAAATTCACCGAGCTCCAAAACCTTCTCATGTCAGCTCCCACTTGAAAAATCATATTAGTTTTAATACTTTGAGGATTGCATCACGAATTTCTATACTTTCATAAGTCACAAGATATTGCAAATCGAATGGTTGAATATGTGTGATAAATATTGTTTCTATTGCTAAGACGCCGCAAAGAAAAATTTATGATTGAAAAATTATCAAGAGCCAAGAGAACCCGATTAAACAGAAAAGCACCTCATAGGCATGCAATCCACTGCGGATTCCCACTTCTGAAGAACGCAGAAAAATCATCAAAGAACGTTTCCAAAAGTGGAAAAGGCCCTGGGAAATGTGTAGCAACGAAGGAGTTAGGAGAAACTTGAAAAGGACATAAGTAGATCGATGAGTTGTAAGTAAACCCTTAATATATATATATAATATATATATATATATATATATTATATATATATATATAAGAATTATTATAGTATAATAATTTCAATATATATATATACGTAGTTATTAATACAAAATTACATATATATATATACAAGCTATATATATATACGTATATATATATATTATATATATACTCATATAGTTATATAACACATAACTGTTATATAAATCTACTATAATAATATCTAGTATATAGTATAATTTAATAGTATATAATCACTAGGAAACAATGTTTTTCCAAAATTATTTCCTTTAGTAAATGATGCATAAAAGCTGTGATAATAAATCAATATCAATTTAAATTTTGGGATTTATATTAGAGGGAAATTCCGCGGAAAAACATAGTTGTTAAAATGACGTGTTTTCCGCATTCGGGTATAAAATATTTTGAGTGCAGGGGCTCGGTACTATCTCTCATTTCCCGTAATGTGGGTGCTTTTAATTATATTATTATTTATTATTAACTGTTAATATTATTTATTATGTAATTTATTATTATATTAGTTGATTATTATTTTATTATTATTGATATTATTATTTTGCTTTTTTATTTTAAAAATTGTTTATTGCTATCCAAGAAACTTAAATTATTCCAATTATAATGATGGTAATAATTAAGATTTTTATTATGTATTATATATTATTATTATTATATTATTTTTATATTATTATTATTATGTATTATTATTATATTATTGTATTATATTAAATTGTCGATATTTTATTTTTTTCTTTTGCTAAAAATTGAGTATATATATTATTAATTTCAATTATTATTATATCTATTTATTATATTTATTTTTTTAGTCTATGATTATTATTATATTATTATTATTATTTTCATATTATTATATATATTATATTATTATATATTATTATTATTATTTTATAATTTTTATAATAATAATATAATAATAATAATAAATAAAATTGTTAATAATAGATAATAATAATAATAATAATAATAATAATAATAATAATATTAATATTATTATATTACTTAATTTTATATAAATTAAAATTTTTATTATTATAATTACTATTATTAAATTATTATTATTATTATTATTAAAATATTATTTAAATTCTTGATTTATGATAATATAAAAATATTATTATTGAGAGGCAATTATTGCTTCTTTTTAACTAGATTCCTATTTTTTTTCTGTGATTATAAGTATTTATATTTGATACTTTGTTTCATATTTATTTATTTATATATTATTATATATTATTTTTGATTATTATTATATTTTATGATATATGAAAAATTTCGATTTATATACAAACTGCTTTTTAAAGCCGAATGTTATTAATTTATTTCTTGCTAAATTTAAGTATTAATATATTAATATTTAAATTATATTATTTCTTATAATTATTATTATGTGATTATGTGATTATGTGATTCCATTTACTTACTTTAATATATTATTAATTTAATTATTATTATTATTATTATCGATAAATTATTATTATTATTATTATTATTATTATCTATAATTGATTATTAATTAATAATTTATGATTAATAATATTATATTATTATTATATTATATCATTTATTATTAATTTCTATAATTAAATAATAATATAATAATAATAATAAATAATAATAAATAATAAAATAATTAATAAAAAATAATAATAATATAATAGATGATTAAAATTAATATAAATTATAATTATTTATTAAAATTCATTAATTAATTATTTTATTGGTGATTTTATTTTATTGTATGAATTATTATTGATTTATTATATTGATTCTTTTCACTGCTATATGATTATTAATTTATAATTTAAATATAAGTAGATTACATTATATTATTATTATTTTATTATATTATTATATTTATTATTATTATTATTATTATTATTCATTATATATTATTAAATATTCGCGTTATATTAATATTTTTCCTTTTGCTAAAATTAGTACCTATTAATATGAAAAATGGTATTCTTATTATATATTATATTATTATTTTATTATCATCTTATTCTATTGAATTATATAGATAATGACAGTATTATTATTTTACATTATATATTATATTATTATTATATTATTCATTATTATTATTATTAGTTATATTATTTAATATTATTATTATATATTATATAATTCTTTATAAATTAATTAATATACTGTTTAATTATATAACTAATTTGTAATATTAATAAATAATAATAAATAAATCACATCTACCATCAATAATAATTAGCATATATTTGAATACTTTATACTAGGTATAATGAATATTATATTAATTATATTATTAATTACTTAATATTATTATTTATTATTCATTATATTTATTATATATTATTATTATTATTATAAAAATTCAATGAATAATATAATAAAATTAATAATAATAATAATAATTAATAATAATATAATAATATGCATAATAATATATTAATCTAATAATAGATAATAATATTATTTTATTATTTATTATTATTATTGATTATTATTATTTATATATTATATTATAATAATTTTCTTTCAATAATAATAATTTAATTATGAATAGTAAATAATAATAATAATAAATAATATGAATAATAATAATAATTAATAATAATAAATAATAATAAGTAATAATGAATTAATAATATTATTAGTTATTATTATTAATTATATTATTATATTATTAATATTATTATACTTATTATACTTATTATATTATTATTATTATCTATTACTATTTATTATTATGTATTATTATTATTATTATTATTATTATATTTAGTTATTATTATTATTATTTTTGTTATATTATTATATTTTATTATTATTATTATTATTATTTTATTATTATTATTATATATATACTTATTATTATTTATACAAAATTTAACTAAGCGGAGTTTGAAGTGACTCACACCCGTTAACAAAAATATTGCAAACTTATCACTATAAATTAACATAACAAATAAATTGACGGAAAAATTTTAATTTCTAAATTTCAAAGTGATTATACACATAAAGTTTTCAAACACATGTCTCTCTCTCTCTATATAGTATATATATATCATATAATATATAAACTATTTTATTATATGTGTAGTATATATATATTTATAAGTATAATATATATTATAGTTATATATATATATATATATTATATTGAAATATTATTAATATATATATATATATATATATATATATAGATACATTAATCTAGATTGAGTAGAAAATAATGCTATACTATAATGCTATGGTAGAGAATACAAAATTATAAAGATTTTACAACTATATTAAATGTATAGTATATGGTATATATATTATATATATATATATATATATATATAATATATAATGATATATTGAAAAAAACCCCTGAAGTAATTTCACACTGCTGGTATTGAACCTGGGCCCAGCAGATGTCCTCGTAAGTGTTTGACGACCACGCACGATTGGGACTATACAAGTAGCGCGAGGAATTGTCATCATGCATTAGAAAATATAAAACCAGCCCACGGAAATTAGCAGATACCATCGACCGCACTCTTCCCGTCCCACACTACGGGCAAATCAGGACAGGCTAAACTCAGACGGTCACACTGGCTCCTTTGGTTTTGTGTTGTCGGCGCTCTCAATTGCAGGTCGCGTCATAGTTCACTGCAGTGATACGACTGCATTCGTGGCACGCTTCTTCTTCTTAGTCCCATCGTGGCTTGGTTCGCCGTCAACACCAGCACCACTATTATCCTACAGCGGACATACTGCTAGGGCCCAGGTGTCAATACAAGCAATTTCAAGGTTGAAATTACTTAAGGGGTTAATTTTTTTTCTCAAATGACCTTATTCACACTGTTCGTGGTTGTAATTTTATATGCAGTATGTCTGTAGTTTATCTTAGTTATACTGTACAGTAACGTATATAATATATAGATAAATATATACTCTATATTATATATATATACTATACATATATATATATTAAATACTATAGAAGAGTAATAATATTAGATAACGTGAAGTGAGTACGTATATCTATACTATATTACTACCTATTACTGATAAAGAAGTAAGTTATTAATATAATTATAGACTTATATATATAATATGTCGGGACTAGACCAAATCCGTTCGATAGGAGAAAATGATGGTGGACAACGACAGATCTGAACAGAAATTGCAGGTGTCCAAAGCGGTCGACATACAAAATTTCTCTCTAGGCAGCAACTAAAATGGTAGAACAACATGTTCTCGTAAAAGTGTTCAAAATACGGTAGATCAACATTAAGTCTAAGTAAATATGCTGCAATTAGAAAGCTTGACTCGATTCAGCCGTCTATTAACAAATATAAATCCTAAATTTTAAGTATTTTAATTATATCATAAATATAAATATAATATAAAGTATATTTATTAATGTCTATTATCTAACCTCATATACCTAACAACCTTAAGGGACTATCTCATATCATGTAGTATAATGAGATATAATTTATACTGATATAATAAACTATAGGTCATATCATCTCCAATCTTATCATTCTTATATGAGATAGTACTGCTAATATACTATATAATCTGTGGCTTCTGGTTGGGTGCAGGAGGCTGGCTAGCCCACGCGAGACTCGTAATCCTTTCTATCGCAGCTACCCGTGCTCATACATGATATAGATTGCCCTCTTTACTTTTCGATCGAACACTACAGCTTCACTCATCTTCATTAACTACTCTAATATTTCTTCTAGTTCGAACGGTAGTTTATTCGAAAACCAGAATCTGTTTATACTTCGTTCGAGATGGATTGAAGTTGACTTCCCGTGCTTCGCAACTAAGCAAATATATAGTACACCTATCAAATCACTGACAAACCATCAATAATTCAATTTTACTTACTGATGGTGCGTCTCATTTCTTATCTATACCTGTCTCCACATTCCTTTGTCCGACCATGTACTAGTACTGTATCAAGCTCATGCAGAGTGCTGAACCATACTTGCAACGTAAGAGTATACAGAGTGTGGGAGAAGCTCATTCTCTAGTAGTTGACCTTCATATATTGTTGCACTACCAAATGACTCTCAGGATGACAGTAATACTCCTACTGATTTCTTTCTCAATGGTCGCTTATGTAGCACGAGAAAGATAAAGACTCAGGAAATTGGTCATTGTCTACTAAAAGAGTAAGGTATAGTTCTTAATTGTAGCGTGTCTGGTGCAATGTGTGAGGAAGGCTGCAAGCACCCGAAGCGTTAAATTGACATAAGACACCACCTATACCTGAGGAAGAAAACGACCATATTTTTATATTCGTGTATACAACAGCTCTAAGTCTCTTCATTCCCGTGTCTATAAGTATTCTTATCTGATTGATAGAATGGATTAGTATCACAAGAACCAAACAATTGTAACCCCTTCTAATAATATATATATTTTTTAGTTTAGTATAATAACATTAAGCAATACTTGGATATTAACAAACTGTTTATTTACAGTAGGTTATACCTAATTTTATATATAACTAATTTATGTATACAATATATATATAATTAACCAATTTTACAAATAACTAAGTATTGAGTTATATATATTTATTATATAACTATAATAATATAAAATGCGCTTTTAACATATATTTAATATATTTATATATATTACATATATCCAGTGCGTACCTTGAAGGTTTATAGTTGTAGGTATAGGCTAGCGTATATATATAATTAATATATATATATAGTATATATATATATATATATATATATAATATATACTATTAATATTTATATATATTTTAGAAATATCAAAATATATACCAAAATATATATATATATTTAAATTTCAATTTATATTTATATTATATATATTATTATATATATATAATATATATTAGGATGGGTCTGAATATATATATAGGAATCCAAGAGTTCAAATCTTTTTTGTTTCATAATTATTCGTACAGATTTCACTAGTTGAACTAAAAGTTTCGTACTTACGGCCCGAATAATATTACGTAACGTATTTTTTCGCTATCGGAATACAGCAAGGTATATTTGACGCATTGGCTTTGGCTATATAGTTTTATATGAATATGAAGATCTACCCGTACGTCCCTAGCTTTTAATATATATATACTCTTAGGAACAGAGTAGGTAGGAAAATTTGCCAACAATGAATTTTTAATTATTATATAATTGTTAATATAAAGTGTTCGAGTTTTCATTATATTTATATATTTATAGATCAGAGTCTTCATTAAAGATGAACTATCATCATAAAATTACTAATAAATTTAATTATAACATTTACCTAATTTATAAATTATGTTAGATATAAAAAGACTAAATAAATACTGTAATAATATCCAACCACAGACCTCAGCATAATAAGTCCAGCTGCAGTATTCAATGTCCTTATACCTGTTGAGTACCAATTAAATAAATATGTATAAACAGAGATATAACACTAATATATATATTGAATATAATATAATATTAACTATATATATTAATAAATAATATAATACATACAATATATATATTAAATAACTATTATAATAAGATTAATACTGCTATATTATGATACATATTATATGTAAATTCTATATTAACTAATCTATATATATATTAATAATATATTAATATAATATAGTTTTTACGTTTGAAAACATATGAAATCAATTATGTGAACAAAAAAAATATGTTCGTATACGACAATTTTACCTACAGCCTATAATTCGGTAAGAGTTAATATATATCAATTAATATATATATAATAATTATATTAATATTATCACTATATTAATATATATATTATATATATATCATATATATTAATATATTATAACTATATTAATATCATATAATATAATAATTATAAACTATATATTATAATATATACTTAATAAATATATATATATATATATATATATATAATATATAGTATATAATATCTAATATATTTAGAGGTGTTACCAGGAATCCGTACTCGAGAATTTGATCATATTCTTTTTCCTGGATTTTTAAATATCTTGGAGGCGTTTAGTTATACTTCCTGCTGTGAAACCAGATAGAAATTTTTAGTAAGCCACTGTCCATTGTCCAGAAAAAAATTTGCTGGTGAAAGAGATTATTTTTACTCATATAACCATCATCAACTTTTTAAATCCAAACATATTAATAGTAGCTCTCGAGAGTAGTATTCAAACAGTGTTACTTCACATTAAACCTACCAGTATTATATTTAATCAATCATAAGTTTTACTCAAATAATTCAATACTTATAGGATAATAAGATATTTATTAAATTCAATTATTTATCAAATTATTTGCCTAAAATTATATATTATTATATATATATATAATAATAATAATATAGTATAATTTATATATACCTAATAATATATATAAACATAATATATAATATATAGATAATAATAATATATTACTATTAATATACGTATATATTACTAATACTATGATTACTAAATATTTCTTTAAAACGCTCATGTCTAAATATAAACAATATAAAATACCGAAATATAAAGTAGAGAAACAATAATATACTCATATATATAATTTAATTAATATATATATATATATTATAATATTATAATACTTATAATAATATATCAATATATATATCACTATATGATATATAATATTATATCAACTATATTATATATTATTAAATATCATATTATATAATATTATAATGCATATATATATACTATATATCATATATATTTACTATATATATATATATAGTATTTGTATATATATAGTATATATATATATATATATATATTTATATAAATACATTAATCCTCAATTATATTAATATATATATATTAATATAATATTTCTCCTTTTATATAATATTATTATAAATATATATTATATAATATATAAACATAATGATATTATATAATATTATATATATATTAATTTATAATTAATATATATATGTTAATAATATAATAATATTTTAATATATTAAGATATAATTACATCATCTGAATATATGAATTAACTTTCTCTTCAAAACACTTTTGAATAATTTGCTCACTGAACATTGGTGGTGATACAGTCATAAAATGCAAACAATCACTATAATCCCGCAATGCGCACAGTATGTGAGCGAATTTGATTTTTACTAACGTTTCTAAATAATTTTCACTCTCTCCTGACAAATGAAAATAGTTTCTCTGAATATATGGAGGAGACTGAAAAGGGAGGGTGTTGTACTTAAAATTCATGGTTTAGCTGAGTCGACTGCTAATGTTTGGAAGGAATTTAACTTGTTTGCATTAATTACACATCAGAAGTAACATGAAGTTCTATTCTTTCCGCAGCTTACAGAAATCTGATTTTATCACTACTGTGGGGATCTATTGCGTTAAAAAAGATTCGAATTTTTTTACGATGACTTCTTTACAGCCCTTCCCTCGCAGAAACTCAGGCTACTCTCAATTATTTGTCATTCTTTGAGGGTAATCCTTTTTGTGTTTTTCTCCTCCTTTTGTTTATCTCCAACTTACATGTCGCACTCGTTTGATCCTCTGTGTCAATCCGACTTATCTTCCCCTTCTCCTTCCAATAAATAGAGTATCTTTCCTTATTAAGTCTACTAAGCTACGACTTCCTCTTGTTTTTTAATAGCTCACCTTCATTTCCTCCTCCTGAATATCTCGTTATAAGCCGATTATCATCTTATTCAAATTACTAATTATTTATTGTAGAATAATGCTCGTTAACTTGAAAAATAGTATCTAATCGCCTAGCTGTCCCCCTTGCAACCCTTTTTGTTCTAGACTACTTAAACTAACGCATTATCACGTATATACCGTTCCAATTTATTGCACTATCTTCTCTCCACGCATCCATTTCTATTATCCCATTCTCTCGTATCTTTCTTTAGGAAAAATACAAGCTCCTCGCTTAGTTATCATGTGCGCGCTGACCTGCCAGTATTTCCAACAATTATCTTGTTTTGACCTACCTGCCTGTTACTTGTCTATTTGTCCCTTTCTCCACCTTCTTTTTTTCATTCATAAGATCCGTAAACTGTCGCTTCGATACTCAGGTTCTACCTCATATTGGTCTTGACAAGTGGCCTTTTCAGCTCTTCTATTATTTCTCTGATGTTGTACCTCAGGAGCTTTGAGTGAGATATGCTGGGAGAGTCTGCTCAAGAGTAGGTCAGTAAAAAACTAGATTATCACTTTGTGTGATTTATAATTTACTATGTGCCTCTTTAGTTACGTTTCCTGCGTAATTCATGAGGGACACGCCTGCGTTGGTGTGCAAACTCTTAGAATCTATTTTTATTATTGGCCAATTGTATTAGCAGTCAAAGCTTAAATGAGTGCTGTCTTATAAAATAACTGCACAAGGTCTTTTCAAAGGAATACATTCCTTTCGTGCCGAATCAAAATACGATGTGCTTCTCATCACACGCTCATCGTAATAACCGCCGAGAGGATGGCCTGTCTTGTCTACACCACCATTTTCTGTTGGTAAATGGCATTAGAGTGTGCGCTAAAGCAAGATGTAGGATCTCAAAGTTACTCCTTGTTTGTAATCTTTAATTGTGTCGTCAAGTATGCATACAGCTAAAAACTGGGTAACTTATTTGCGAAATGTCCTACATGTCTTCTCTCTTTAAATCACACTGTTCTTTCGAGAATAGGCATCTTAACTATCAATTGAAGTTATGAATAAACACAAGAAAAACTGTGGGAGTATCTACACTGTCTAAATCAGTTTCAGTGTATAGTGCTCCATCTTAAAGAGTGCAATTAATGTACTTTGTGTTAGTAAGAAGATTTTACCCATTAGTATCTCGTCTCGTAAATTATCTAGACGCGTCTCCCTGTATAGTGATGTTGTAATTCCGTGTAATCTGACAGAACGATGGGGAATACTTGACAATGGAGCCACACATCCATACCAACCAGGTCTCATCCTGTATACTAAACCTCGCAGGTTAAGTAATATTAGTTAAAGAAATAAATGGAGGTTCGTTTCTGAATTATTTTAGCTCTCCAGTATTCTGTAGTACAATGATATCTGATCAGACTTAAGCATAAACTTATCTCGAATACTGCCTGATCTCAATTTCCTTTGTATGAAGTTGCGTAAACAGTTTGTCTCTACAAATATTTTGTCTACGGTAGAAATAAGATATTTTGGGTGGTGGAAAATTGGGCAATAACGAATCCTTCTCTGCGTGATATTGTGCGGGTATCATATTCATGTAGTGAGAATTTCGTTCATTTTCTTCATTTGTTTATGGTCCATTGATACTTGACTACTCTTTTTGGGCAGTGTGTAGGGTGACCATTTCTCAAAACTTCACTCCTTTTCTAGCGTTGGATCTATTATTCTTTTGTGGTTCGCCTTTCTAGAAGATACAAGACTCGTGAGACCTTTACTATCTAAAATTATTGGTAGACTATCCAGATATGTCTCTCTAATGATGAACCTCTTTCTCCTCATATGTTCATGAAGAAGCCGTAAATGCTACATAATAACTATACATGCATTTTATGTTTGATAAGTCTATCATCATACCTATTTTTTTGTTTTTTATACATATTTCTTCTATTAGTAATGTGGTGTCAAAAGTTTCAGGCATAGATAAATTTCGCGTGTTCACTCGCCGGTCAAAATCTCAGTGCATTCGCGCCATTTTCTTTTGTGGATTCGGCTAATTCCGGTTCGGCCGCGAACTGAATTTCATATCCGGAACAACCCTAAATAAACAGTAGTTTTATAAGTATCGTTATTTTTCACTTGTATACTTCTAGTGATAAAATATATATATATGGTAATATTATAGTTACCTATATTTATATATAATATATCAGATTATTCCTCAACGATTAAATTATTAAGATCATAATAATACCGTATATGATTATACCGTATACTTATATAAATTACAAAGCGTGATAGCGTATGTAAATATATCATTTATATATACATATCTCTAATCAAGCGCACTACCCAACTATATATATGAAGTTACCCTCCACAGACGAATCTCCCTTCCATTTAAGTCACTCATTCCTCGAGTCAGCAATTACTATGGTGATTGCACGTTTACTATACTCAGAAATATTTCCCTGTACCTTTTGAAGTGCGTCACAACGCTGTTCAGATCATCGTTTACGAACACAAATTTATTTTCATAAAAAACATAACGTTAAAAACATCAAATGACTCTCTCAAGGAACTATCTCATCGCCTTGGTTGAAAACACGAGACTCCTCCTCGACAATCCACACCTGAGCAATTCTTATGATATAAAAGACTGTCTCTAAACTTAGTCTTCTCTCTGGCTCGTGCTATCTCATTCTATCCTACATAGTGCGTCTGCCCTCTCTCTCCGTTCTCGTCTCTCTCTCTCGCTCATCTTCATTGCACACAGACAGACAAATAGACTCACGCACACAAACACACGCACGCGCCTATATGATCGATGGATCTCATAATTGTACTCCTAATTGCTAAGCTACCCTTTACCGGGATAAATAGCACAGTCTAGTAAATTCTAATTCATACCGAATATATCATTAATCATAATGTTAATATTGCTGACTCAGAATCCACTACCGTCAATATACATGTCTACATATATCATATATATATATATAGCTATATAAGTATAAAAGAACCATTTAATATATCTTACAATGCACTTGGAAAAAGCCTCTTTAAGATTTGGAGATAGACATCACTCTCAAGCGCTCGTGCGATGTATGTCTCACGCTGCTCGATGGTGCTGTGAGCTCGAATGTAATAGTATTGTGAAAATGTTTATAATGTGTTTCGTTCCCTTTCGTCTTTCTATTGAAAGTAAAATATTACACTGCACTAGAACCGGCAGAAGTGAATTTAATTATAAATACTTATAGTTTACATAAGCCAATTAATCTCTATGTATTCGCATATGGGACAATAAGTACTTTCGCCTCTGAAATATAGATTTACAAATATCACATTTGAACATCCAAATATCACTCTCTGAAAGAGAATTTCTCATAATTCCTTGTTCGCAAATTATAAGACCATTCTACTTGCTATTTATTTATATTTGTCTTATTGGATCATATGTATAATAATACTCTCTCTCTCACTCTCTAATTTCTATGTCTATTGTATTGGTGTTTTTATATTAGTTATATTCAATTTTAATCATTTGAGTCTATAAAATGTAATTTTATCTCTACTCCTACCCTTATATAGTTACTTTCTTACGTATGGCTTTCGAAGTTGGAAGTAACTACGAATGAGACCTCAAAAATGCTATATAATTATATTTTACTTAGCGCACCGATCATCACCAATATTAATAAATTATTAAGAATAATATGATCTTTACAAGAGTGCCTGAACTGAAAATCAGAAAAAAACTTAAGAATTCCTATCTATTATTATTTTATTTTTTTAGCTATTCTAATTACTCATAAATATATGTGATTATTTACTTATAAATAATATAGTATAGCCGAGTCTGACAGATTACAGTGTTACGCTAGGAGCGGTAGCAAATTATCGTTCTTTCCTTGGCCTCCCGATTAACCTTCTGAGAAAATCGTAGCCCCGGCTTTTACCGACTACTGGGCGACTACCGATTCATATGTTACCATCTACCCCGGGACAACCGACTCAGGCTCCGTACAATTTTTTATCATATGTGAGTTGCTCGAGGCTCCGTTCCGGCTCCGGCTACCGGTTCCTAATTGTCATATTAATTCATCCTCCCAAGTCTCGTGACAGATGGAAAATCAGATATATTTCACAATTCCCTGTTACGTGAAAAGAACTATACACCTATACTAGTCTGAATGACAAAATTGCATATTGATTTGTTCCACAGTAGCCTCTTCTTCTTAAATCGACTACCCTAATTACTTTTATACCTGTTAGGTATATAAAAACAGGACTTTACGAAATAGATTTTTGAGCAGCAGTTTTAGGATCATTGAAAGCACATTTAATTCACCAATAATACTTAGAGAGAGCAAAAAAAGTGAAAATATCTCACCTTAGTTCACTATCCAAAGTCTTTATTATAATTCTTATTTGAGCGACCATAGAACTGTATTTATGGCAAACAAGTAGAAAACTCTTGCGTAATAAAAGACCTTGATTATTAGGGGCCACAGCAGAACATCTTTTTATCGCAAAAAATCATGCATGGCGCATGATTTCATGTTTTCATTCATACTCAGTTTTAAGAAATACACTCTCTCTCAAAGCTATGAGCCTTCCCCCCCACTATACTGTATACACATCTTTATTCCATACTGATACGAGTACTTAATCCTATCGTATGTCTACAAAAAAAGACCCAACATAAACAATAATCCTTTAGTATAATTCACCTTTCCTCACTCTACATCTCTTCACAAAAATTCTTTTTCTCTTGATACTGACCATCCTCGTAGCTGTTGAGCATATGTTGTTGTACTATGCGAAATGTCCTACTTGCAACACTGCATGCCACTTGTTTATTAAAAATATAAAACTTCCGTTATAATGAAGAATTCCTCTATTACGTAATTTAAACACCAAGATGTCTTCTCTCACATAGATACGAGAGTGTCTCTCTCTCTACTTTTTAAAAAGCCAGAATCCAATAAGGCCTTTCGTCAAATTCTCCAATCTCCTAATGACTAGGACTGCAAAGCTTAATGTGCATGCCGCTCTGACAAACCCCACGACATACTAACATCGAGAGTTCATTATCTTGGCCGTCTCCGCACAAGGCGTTAGCCTATCAGCGTAATTGACCTTCTTGTCTCAGCTCGATTAACTAGTTGGATGTTTCTGATCGATTTCATTATTTCATTACATATGTCTTATCGGAATAGTTGATATTTTTACTTCAGGGGCGAGTTGTTATAAGGGCAAAACTTCTTGAAGTTAGATTTATGGTAGATTGAGTTCTTTATAAGTTCAATCACTTTTTCTGTATGCTCAATTCCGGGTCTCACAGTTTGGTGTTTGAGTCAAACGGTGTCTTTACTTCTCTTATTTGCTACAGACACGTACACACAAAGGGAAGCATTTTGCGCCGTTTCAAATGTGCTGAACTACTATCTCCGACAGATTATCTTCCCTCGTTCCGAGCTATCTTCTCTACTTCGCATTGTTATTAAGTCTTCTCGCTCACCAAAAGCAGAATTACCTTAGCTCTCCATTTATTATTCTGACAATCGTCATCTGCACACTCCTCCCTCCCTCGAGTGCTAGAGCAAGATATCTATTATCCGCTATGCACTCAGGCAAAATAACTGCGCCAACACAAAATACTTGTTTCATACTTTTTAGTGAACATTCCTTTCCAACATTATCCAGTTCGCATATGAATTTGTGGTAATTTATAGTTTGCCTACAATGCCCTTCTCTATACTGAAATATCCTAATCTCGTGCCCACGTCCAGATTTCTATTTTTCTCCTGATTATCGTTGATGGCTATTTTTTTGTTATTGAACTAAACACTTTATGGGTGCTTAGAGTAAGTTGATATATTTTCCTTATGACTTAGTGGTCTGTATCTTTGCTCTCACTCCCTCACTATAACTCGGAGAGAAGGATAGTTACAGCGAGTCACTCCTTCTGCGTCAACTCATTATCTCTTATATCTTAAATAAGTAATTCGTCATTTGAAAGAAATTCATACTTTCTCACGAAGCACATATTGAATAGTACTAGATTTGTACTTTTCCCTCATATCTATCTAGCTTTATCTAACAGATTATCTCTAGATTGCCACTTTTGCAGCTTGTTTCTTTAGAACTTCCATTAATTTTGACACTTTCTATTTATTTTTAAGCGTACTCGAGTAGTTGCTGTTTGCTATTATTGTCTCTTCGCTCATTGTGCGTCATCCAAATATTTTTTCTTTAGCAATTTGTTATGTACGATGTATGGTGATGAACCAATGCCACCGCCGCATCATATCAACCCGTGTAGAATGTGCTGATTTATATAATTTCAAGCCTTCGCTCATGTTGTGATGTCGTTTTCTTGAGACCCAATATTGGTGGGTATGGACGTCTATCCGAACAGTCCTTTTCGATATTAGCATATTAGGAATCTCACACACAAATTCAGTTAATGAAACGTTAAACTATTAACTCTCATTTAATACGTTTTGCACATTCATCTACATCAGATATTAATTCACATTTTACACCAGTTTCCTGTTTATCATACCTATCCATTATATTACTTTTAATTTTTTCAATCGTAACTGATCATTAGCTTTGTAATGGGTTCATATTATCTCGTATTAATAAGCTAATTATACTTGACCTCTTTAATATTTAAATATTTCGAATTCATTTTAATACGGTCAAAGTGAACTAATAATTATATTATGTTACGAGTATGTTTATTAATATATATTCAACTGAGATAATGTTGCTGAATTTTGGTTATCTTTTACGTCGTTTAGTATATTGATTTTTATCTTCCTATATACCAACTATCTTAATAAGATTTTAAAGGTAATTATATTCAGCATCTCCAATTTATTAATCGATAAAACTCTAACTATTTACGATTATTTTTCGACCGGTTAAAGAGACTTTCTCCGAAATTTATCGATAAGCTCGTGAGTCTGCACACCACTAATAGCTTATATATAAATCTCTGTATCGTTTCAGAAAAAAATATCTCATTAGCATGAATAGAGAATATTTAACAAAACCTATATATAATCAGTTGTATTATTTTTGAATTTTTCGACTACATAAACATAATACAAGTTCTTTGTACAATTGAAATAAACTATATATCTTAGTTTCTGAGTTTATTGAATAAGAATATGAGTTATTATTAGTTGAATAGGCTTTTGCTTCTCCTTTTCATTATTTAAACAATTTACAAAGCATAATGTCTGGATGAGGCGTTTTAAGATGTCGCATTAATATATAAGGGTATCCAGATAGATAGTTATATTAGTGATCACCCCATAGGTAACTGAGTGGTCGGTTAATAACTCATATTAAGCATGATCGAAAACTGAACTGTTGTCCCTATCTAACTAATGTTAATTATTTCATATTGAACAATAATTGAGAACTTTATCATTACAGAGTGATAGATATAAATCTATTCAGGTCACATGACGTGTGTTTTCATAGATTTTGGTTTAGGACTCACATGATTTTTTCTACAAGAAATTACATAGCCTATATCTATAATAATATGAGTATTAAATGTGTATGCGAGAATTATCAGAAATAATACCCGTAGCCTTATTGTTCAATTTATATATATTGGAATGATATGAAACTCATAACAATATATAAAGAATATATATGAAAAATAAGTGTACTAAAAATTTGTATTTAAATATTCAATATAATACTCAATAATATGGTAAGTAAGCTTTTATACGCTATTATTATGTTGAAAATTTAGTTAGTTATTTTCATTGCCAAATGTCTTATATAGATATATATAATAGTTGATAAATATAAATAATTATTATCTTCTGTTAGTATATAATTATACGCTGGACTACTATCATATACTACGTCTTAGCTCATATTACTACTTAGTAAATTCATAAGTTAGGCATATACCCCATAATGTATTGAATCGCTTCATCCATAATGGTAAATATTCTATTACATTTAGGATAAGAATTAATATATAGATATTATTAGTATATTATGTCGATCGTATTTATTAATGAAAGGAGGAATGTGGAATAATAGTGTGAATAATTTATTTTTGAGTAATATATTAATTATTAATATTTTAATATTATATATATATAATTATAACTATATATATATATATATATATATTAAATATATAATCATATATTATAAATATATATATAGTATATAATATGTTATAATTAAATATATTAATATATATATATTATATATATTATTATAATATATAATTATATATATATTTATATATACTATATATATAATTATATATAATATATAATCTATTATTAATATATATATATTAATAATTAATTTTATATAATAGATATATTATATATATTATATTATATATATATTAATAATTGATATATATTATTTTAATTAATAATATATTATAATATATAATATTCATTTAATTATATTATTGTACTATTCATTGTACTGTATAATGTATACTATGTATAATTATAATAGTAAATAACTAATAGCTATTACTGAATTAAATCTTCTCTGTAGTACGTAGTTTTTATTAATCCCTCCATTCTATTATAAGTTAAATTTGCATGACTTAATTTAAGGTATTAATTGACATTAATTCTAATATATTTTTTAAATAGTATAATATATATATTTAAACAATAATAGAAATCAGAAGAAACACTAACGTCATGTCGGCACTACTGATTACCATACTAAGTATGTGTATGGTGTACGAATCTATACACTACATTATATATCTCAAGATCAATATTATATAATTAATTTAAAGTATATTACTAATTTCTGATAGTTTTATAATAAATATTTCACTTATCTACATATGAGCTAAACGTACTCAAAGCTCCAATACATAAATAATATAGTCATTTTATATCATTGAGCATATTTTAAACATAGTATAATGTTAATATATTGTACGTATTCCAATTTTTAGCCGTTGGTGGCTGGCTATGCGTATATTGAGCGATAAATATTATCCACTATTCAATTAACAAAGTTGAAATTAAAACTAACGAACCTTTATCATTTATTCAGACTAAATTCTTGTTTAGTATACAATCAATCATTAATACATTACTTAAGTTTGTACTTCCACTGGACGGTAAACAGCCTTTGTTTTTGCGCTACGATACTTCACGGCTCCAATCCCCTTAAATTCGGACCCCAGTCTCAAAAAAATTTCGGTATCTGGCTCGCTCCCCTCAAATAACCTGCCTGATATCTGACTAGTGAGCCGTATATCTCCGACGCCGCAGCCCTGAGAATACTACTATATTATTATATTATTATTTTTATTATTAAGTATTTAATTTATATTATATTATAATATACTATATATTTATTTTATCATTAATTTTAATTATTATTACTTTAAATTAATTTAATTATTATTATATTATTATAATTATTATATTATATTATTAGTATTATTTATTTCTTTCTATCTTTGTCTGTATTCTTCTTCTTTACCTATCTTTTTATCTTCTGTTCTGGTTGCTTTCTTCATTCCTTCTTCTTCTGTTCTTAATACTTTATATTTTCTATTTATATATAGTTATATTATAATTTAATTATAGTTAATTATTATTAATTTTAATATTATAATTATTTATCTCTTAAATTAATATTAATTTAATAATTATAATTATATTATTTAAGAAAAATGTTAATATTACTTAAAATGTAATTATTAAATTTAAAATAGGCCATTATCTCTGAGGTTGGTAATATTTATGCTACTAAGCCAATCGAAGACAACACATTTGTGACTTTGTAATATGCAATTGACTTTACAAACCATACAAACACCATAAACTACATCAACTACACACACACACACAACACATAACACATCAACACATCAACATCACACCACACACTACTCACACACACACACAAATAGTACTCTTAATATTATATATATCTATATACTATATATATATCATATATATATATATATACTATATATATTATATTATATATATATAATAATATATATAATATATATATAATATATATATATACACGAAACAGAAAAAAACATGAACTTGATATAATTTGGCTACCTAAGTTGTCTATATAGTAATAAAAAGAAGTTTGTTGAACTTTTGATTTTTTTCTTATACTGATTCTGTCTATAAGTTCCTTCGATAGAAATCTCGAGGAATATATTAATAATATATATATATATTAATTATATATAATATACTTTATACTATCGAAACATATTTATATACATGTAATATGTATATTTATATTAATTTATATATTAGTATATGATGTATTAGTTAATGTGATTAGTATGATGTTCATAAATTTAAATGTGTACATAGCGAGTGTGCATAAATAATGTTATGTATGTTATGAAATGTATGTATGTATGATTTAGATTAAGATATGTTATTGTACCTTGTAATGTATATGTATGTAAGTTGACAATGTATATATTTTATGTATATGTATGTATTATTATTAGTGTACATTGACAATCCAACACTAATTGATATCGTTATAATAGATATATATATTGTAATATACAGGGTTGTGTATGTATGTTTATGAGTTATTAGGTTACTTACTGTTATGAATAGATGTAACTTGGATTATTTTATTTTGTCTTGATGTTTTATTCGTAAATGTAACATGTAAATGTTACTAGAATAGCTTATTCTTTTTTGTGTTAGTGACCTTGTATGATACTGTATGTATGGTATGTAGTGGGGGTATTGTAGTGGTATTGTTGTGTTTTTTTGTGTTTATTAATTTAAATGATAACAAGTTGGATGATATGTATAGTAATGTCGTACTTGTTATTGTATTAAGAGTGTATAAAGTGGGAATTTATAGTTACTAAGCGTCCTATTAATTATTTAGCATAGTAAATAAAAGAGAAGAAACAACAAGATTATATACACAATTATAAAAATATATATATATATTAATAGTATATTTATATTAATATATATATATATATATAAATATACTAATATTACTTATAATTAATATAATAATAATATTATATATATATATATTAATTAATTTAATATTAATAATACTAATATGTAATATTATAATATATATATGACAGATGTTATTGATATATGATATGTTGTATGTATTACAGAAAATGTATTATGTTAATATTGTATTCTAACATGTTGAAATTAATTATAAATATTGTCATAAATAATGTCTATATATTTATGTAATTTATAGAGTAGAAACTTATAAAATTTGTTTATATAACTGTATTGTAATTCCTTCTGTTAAAAATATTTTGTCATCTGTAATTACATGTATGTAAATGGTAATATAATAGTAATACAGTAATGACATTTCTAGGCGTTCGGTTCATAATTAGTTATTGGTTATTGAGAGGTATGGTAATATAGAAGTGGATTATGTTATATCAAGATATGCAGTTTATAGCGTGTGTCATTTGCCTCGTAAACGTTATGTATTGTTATCTTATGTATTATGTATTATGTATGGGTTTACTGAATAATAAGTATATGAGACATGTCAACCACTGTATTTTAATGTTATCATTTTATATATTATATATCATAATAGTTCAAAATTGCTATACTAATACATTTTAAATAAAACCTATTGTTAGGTTAACTAGTATGAAAGTAATTTTTTGCCATATATATATAATATAATATTATATTAAATATTTATTATATTTAATTGATATATATAGTATATATATATATAAGTATATATTTAATATATATATTTATATCATATATTAATATATAAATATATATATATTAATATATATATTAATTTAATATAATATTGAATTAATTAATATTAAATATATATATTTAATACTTATAAGTAAATAGCTTATAGTACTCATATTGCTAGTGGGAAAAAATATAGCATATTACCAAATACGAAATACAAGAACTGATCCAATTAGGCTTCCTAAGATAAGTCATAGTGTACGTGACCTTAGATGAAATAAAATAGTTCAAACTCCTCAGACGCAGAGATGTTGAGTCAGACTAGCGCTTCTATATACGAAATAGGTATGGGTTACCAGGGACATGCGTAAGCCTGCGCTATCAGAATCACCGGTTTAGACGAGGCATGCTATATATGCTTAACGCTGCGAAGTCATAGATGAATTTAGACACTTTCAGGCACTTGCGGACATCTAGATGTCTGGTGCTGGGTTCTGAGGGAGGGGATCAGCCTGCAAGGAGCGCATTAAAAGGTTCGATGATATCCTTGCTTCTCCCCTGTGATAATTTTTAAACCGCACGGGGCAGTAGGGGATAAAGACACGTTAAAACAGAGTAGAACCGTCCTCAGAGATTGATAATAGGTAAGCGATACACTATATTAACATATGACTGGAGAAATTATCTCAATACGTGAAGAAAATGTTAATTTATGAATAACAAGTAGAGTAAGTATGAGTAAGTGACGGCAACAGTTCGGTAATGGACTAAGGATGAAAAAATTGTATAGATAGTAGTTAGTTAGAGATAGTATAGGAGGTTATTGGAGTAAGAGTTGTATACAGATGTAGAGTGGTGAAGATTTTAAACGATCGACTTCGACATAGCCTAGATAATATACTTTATATAAGGATGACTAAAGCATAATATATGAAGCTAGTATACCACTATCCCAGATATGTGATTCATATCACATATAAATACAAGTGCTTACTCTCTTAGGATCCTAGATCAGAATTCTACCTCAATGCGTCAATAATAATTGATATTACGAGAAATTTTTGTGATTAAGTGTTTCTTACCCAGAGTGGGTGAGAGGGAGTTCAGAGAGGAGTTGCATAACAACCTAATTTCCTAGAGAACTTAGTATAGTACAGAGAACATTAACTGTGATCCTCAGAAGACATCGGCTGAGATAAAAAGATATCCAAGAATTAATATGGGCGAAACCACGTAGCCCAAGACATCCTGGTTTGACTTTGAACTTGCTCGCGGTGTTAAGAAGTTTATATTGATATGGAAAATTATGTCAAGTAGGCTAGCCATGAAGAGGTCTGAGTTAGGTAGCATTGAAGACAAATAACCAGTGAATATAACAACAAACTACCAGCCCCAAGCGAAAGATCAGAAGTGTGATGCTCAAGAGTCCTACCACCTCCCCTATTTGCAGATTGCATTCTTATAGTTTGTTGCTGTATGTTTATGAGATTGCAATCGTTCATTCTAAATTGACAAGCCAAAGTTCCGAGGTTGAATGATGAGTGATGGTATGGTTATCAGCCTTCAATAGTTGGATTGAGAGAGCACCCAGTAATTTACGGTGATTAAGTGGTTTTAGATTTAGAGCTATTGAGTTAGCAAAAATAGATATCAACAATGGACGATAACGGTTTTTCAGATTCTGTCACCTTGCTTAATGCTAAGCTTCAGAAGGTGCAGAGGAATAAACACATATATATATGAGCTCTGAGTCCTAGGATGCGCGAGAGAAGAATTAGCTCTGAACCATCTAGAGTGGGAGAATAGTTCATCTGGATTGCCTAGTGGTCTTGGTTTGAGCAGGAGGTAGTTCAGCTTTTAGCAGAATGTTTATGAAAACAGTATGTGACCAAACAAGAGAAGATAAATCAAAGAAGAATGGGTAATAAGAGTGGAGAAGCAAAGCAATGGTAGTTGTCATAAATTTAAAATTAGTATATATATAATACATGTAATCATAGGAAACATATCATAATATTCGCCTCTTCCTCGTATCTTCAAAATAACACTCATTTCTGATATTTTGCTACTATCTCAACAAAATAACAGAAAGCAGCGAGATCGAATAAAGAAATGAGAACACTAGAATGAATGTTGCATTTCTAGCGAAACGAAAAGATTTAAGGGTCCTCCGAAGAGTTTGATTTCTTTATGGTGATCATACCTCGCGAATGAAATGTATACAGCCCGAGAGTTTCTGGTATTATGAAAGCATATGCACTAATATATCTTCTATAATGCCATCTAGAAGACGTAACCAGCAAACTTTGTAGATGATCTCTAGTCTTATTTTCATAGTTGGTACTAAACGCTGAATTGATTGATATGAGCGATGTCCGGACATTGTTGGTATATAGTTGGTATATATATATCATAAGTATAGATCATGGTATAATATACGTCGCTCCTCACATAAAGCAACTGGTTTCAGTAAACCTGAATACTTTGCAATTAATACAACTAAAAACACAAATTCATTTTCACAAGGTCCATTATTTTTTAAAATGTTTGACAAAATATTACTTGTATAAATATAATCTATGAGAAAGATAAAATCCTTGTTTAGATCATATATATATTAATATATAATATATAATTATATATATATAAATATAACTATATATATTAATATATTAATATGTTATATAGTTATTAAATTTTATATTTAATATATATATATTAATGTATAGTCATATACCATATTATAGTATATAGATTAATATATATTTATATATTATATAAACCTAACATTAACTTACATATACTGTATATATATATATATATATATATATTATTAATACTAATAATATATTATATATATATATATTATATTATACTATATATTATAAGCAGAAAACCAATCAAGTAATGTCCCACAAGCCGCTTAATATTAATATATTTTTAATTAAGAGATAAATATAATAATTACCATTTATAATAATTATAATATTATAATGTATATAGTATACCTAACTATATGTACGGCCCCATCCAGTGATTTGTCAAACATTATATATAATAAGGCATCTTATATGTAAGATACTAGCATAGAGTATAATAACTCACCCCGACGATTATCTGTGTGCACAGCATGTAAGAAACGTAGTACAAAAAAGTATCAGTTGAGCCTAGAATAAACTTAGTACTATACTTTTTATTTGTTGTATAATAATTATCTAAATAGATCTACCGACAGGTTGATTGTTCATTTGCTGGTAATATATTATATATAAGTGTCAAGGTCTCTTTCTGCAGTTTTATGTACGACTTCAGTATATGAAGTATAGCTCTCTTTTTTTATTTATATTATTTCTACTCGGGTATACCTAAAATGCATTACTGTAATTATTCAATTAATTAAAAGTATATTTTAAAGCATATTAATATTGAAACATGGTAAAAATCTTAACTGGTTCATGTAGAAATATGATCATTAGACATATATTAATAAATATAAAACTAAATATAAAGAACGTTTAACTATTTTCCTAAATAAATCATATTTATTTGATTGCTATATATATCAAAGTATCTCTTAAATTAGGTGACTAAATTAATCATTATAGAGTATATCAAGTCTTTTTCATATCTATATATATATATAGATATATATATTAATTAATATAAATATATATATAAAATCTAATTTTGATGTTCTTTTCCAAACTTCAACAAATTAAAAGAGCATTTCTCAATAGAATAATTCGTATAATAATTTAAAAAAGGCTGTAATATATATAGTAAGAAGTGATATATATGAGATGAATTAGGTTACCTATAATTTAATAGACAAAATGGTAAAATAATAAACGAATAATAAATAATAAATATAATATATATAATAAGGAAAAGAAAAGAATAGTAAAACACAAAATTTTGAAATATTCTAATGGGCGTTATCAGACTGTCTATTCGATATTTTGCGAAAACGTAAATCTAATCCTCTCGAGAAGGGAAACCAGCTATGAAATGAATATAGAATCATATAATTTTGGATAATGAGACTTTTCAAAAAAAAATTAAATTAAAATTAATACAATAAAAAAAAAAAGTTATTTATAATAATAATAAATAGTACTACTATTTATTTTAATATAAAAAGAAGAAAGTTAGAAATAAAAATATATTAACATATATTTGCATAATTAAAGTATGATTATATATGGTTTGGATTATTCCTCGTTATTCAATACTATATAATGATATTATATATTATATAGTTATTTCTATTATATTAGTTATAGTATATCTTCAATTCTATATGTCCAGTTCAACTGCTGTAATTCAACAATATGAGTAAATACTATGAAATGATATATACAAAAGGGAAATATATGAGAGAAGGAGAGAGATGAATACGAACGAAGAGAGAGAGATATAGAGTGAGTAAGATATGGATATAATTTATGTGGTGAATAATAGAGAGATGACTGAGAGAGAGGACACTAATTAGAGTAGGAATAGAGAAGTAAAGTAAGTAATCATGAATTTTATATTAATATACTTATAATAAGATATATAATATATATATATATATATACAATATATATATATATATATATTATTATATATATATTAATATATATATATATATATATATATTTATATTATAATAAATATATATATATTATATATATATTTAATATATTTATATATATATTAAATACTATTAGATTATCAAGTATGAGTAATAGTATCGAGCGAGAAAGGATAGATAAACAAATTTACTTCTCTCAGGCGTACTTACCATCTCATACCGTAAGATAAATACAATATTACATTCTAGATTTATATGATTGTAGACCTCATACTTCTATATAATATGTATAGAGATTAACTGTATATAAGGGTATAAATAAATTTTGCTTATATATAAATAAAATTAGAGATATATGGCCAAATATGCACCGCCATTTCATTTTCAGCTGATTCCAGGGACCCAGAGTATGTAATCAGAACGTGTGACAGTATGATAATATAGCTAAAGTAAATATACTTAGAATATAATAAAAGTCCAGAGATGGCTGTGTAAGTGGTCTTTACTCTATTTACCGATACTGAGAAAGCGCCTTACACGAAGTTAGATAATACTTTGTATATACTATAAACGCCCTCCTGGATTTACTAGGCCATCATACCAATATCTAACCCATGATCTAGTAACTATATTATAAATGTTACACTAATAGGGTACCTATACATTATTATTCTGTGCTCATAAATGTATATTGTACTCGTCAGTACATCTCCCCGTATACTAAAATTACTTATATTCGATATACCATTAATTATCATTCTATATATGTAATTTATTTATAATATCTAAAATTAGACCGCCTAATGTTCGCCGTCGTATTATATTCTACTTTTTAATGGTCAAATCCTAAATAAGTACTATTACTATTAATATTATTATCGTTTTTACTATCCTGGAGGTAATCTTTAGTATAAATATCCTTTTAGAATATAAAGCTTTGAAAAAGTGCCTTCATTTTAATTCGGCGATTCAAACACTGAAATAATTCCTTATATTATATATATATAAAATATTTATTAGATATTTTAGTTTAATTATTGATTTTTATTTATAATAATTTGAATAATTAATTTTAATAAGTTAAAGAATATATATATTTTATGTAATTTTTTATATTATTACTGAATGATGGTAATATATAGAATAGTATGAGCAGTATTCGACGGAGCAGTTATGTCGAGAATGATATTATTCGGAGAAAGTCTTTTAGTGTAAAAACTATATAAATAGAAAAATTACGTATGGTAGAAATAAGAATCCTGTTAGTTATGTTAATCAATTCTAATCACCAATATTGGAATGGTTGGACAGGATCGTACTGTTGTGACAGAATTGTTAGGACCCCTTATTTGGAGGGTCGTCATGTATCGGCACAGGTTTTTATTCTTTTTTTTTTAATTTTATGTCCCTTCATGTTAAGTGATGTTATTAAAAGATTACTTGTTTATGCGTCCCGGCCGTTAAAATACCAGAACAAAAAACATAATTTCAGATCCGTATTTTCGCTTCTGTTGCACAGACACGAACACGCGTTACTAACTATGCTATCAATATTATATGATATATTAATATATTAAATATTAATATTTATATGATATATATATATATATGATTAATTATATATTTATAGATTATATATATATCTAATAATTATAATATATATATAATATATATATATATAATATATATTAAAATTAACTATAATAATACGTATAATAATAACTATATAAATAGTATAAAGCTTATACGTATCTTACTATTGCCGCACTATATAGTTAGCTATATTATATACAATATCATATACTATACTATACTACATCATATATATTAAATATG
>JABUQX010009846.1:30000-32581 GCA_015478945.1 Trachelipus rathkii | reverse complement strand
ATCAAACTTATATGAGCTAAGACACAAATTTCGCTACAGATGTAGTGAGAGAGAGTCACCGGTAGTTAGGCACATCATTGGAAACATTGAAAGCAAAAATTTCTTACCACGCGTAGCTAGTCATAATACACTGTATTTTGGTATATAAAGTTATTATTGATGGAGCTGTTAGTCTTAGTGAATAGAATGTGACAGCCGCATCTGAAATATGCCTTAAGATGAGAGTCAGGGTTTTCACGGCAAGATCCTCTGATATATTAATGAACAGAATCACACTACTCGTTTCATTAGCATGAATATATGATATATGTAGGAGCATCATTAGTTGATTCGAGTCTCTCCTTGCATAACCTCAGCCGCACAATAGAAGTACGCGATAATGAATAAGTCAATATAAGTGTAACAATAACTGGTAAAATACTCGATTTAGATTTATCCTTCTCGTTAATGACAATTATCTACACCTTCAAGTAACTTCAACAACAAAGCATTAGTGACTACAGAAGGGAAAATGAAAAATATGGGTAATGACTATTAAAGACTTTTAGCTAACTTTTCTATCGTCATGAAAACAGCCTGACTAGCATGTGGCCATAGCACAGCTTCCCAGACTTTGTAGCAGCAGGTTCAGTTTGTATTTTGACGTTCCATAAAACTAACACGTAACAGGTCGTTTTCAAGCTCAAGTAATAAAAAACTTTTTTTATGGAGCAATATGACACAAACAAGGCTAAGTGCATTGGCTTTATTAAGCATTAAAAATGAAACATGTCGTACTCTTGATCTGAAAGAAGTGGTTAATAAATTCATGGCAATGAACCAAAAACGTTTTGGTAAACTATAAAGCATTCATCCTTTCGAATATTTTGACAAGCCGATTTTGGAAATTCTTGAATATTGGTAAATTAACATTCGTATTCTATAATTTGCTTGTAAATATATATATATATATACAAGTATATCTCAGCTCACCTATATATATATATTTATACCTATATATATATATATAAATACTAGACTTTCTCGTATTCCTTATGGCCTATTATATCCATCACTGATTAATACTTACTAGTACATATATATATAGACAACGAAAAATATATCCTTATGGTATAGAGCCTACTACTATTTATAATGAATATTAGTAGATAGTATACCTATATCAGAATACGTAAACCTCTGAGACTATTAATCTATCTTAATCATATTAATTTATACTTTATTAATTAGTACATAATATAATTTTTCATTATATTATATATATTACTTTAATATAACTATATTTCAATATTCACAATAAGATTTGAGATACACTTATATTTTTGGAGGGGAGGGGGAAATTAGATATTTAAAATAAAAATAGTAATAATATAATCATTATGGAATTAGGTTCAGAATGTATTTTATAAATGAAGTGATTATTTTTTGAAGAATGTTGATTAAATTTTTGTCACACAAAACCCTAGAACCTCATCACTTTATTTACTATGTATAATTTAGGTTACGTTTTTTCCCTTTTAAAGAAACTATTTATACTCGATTTTAGCGCGCAATACCTAGATCGTTCTTTCAAAAATTCGTCATTACTATATATGAGTGTCAAATCAATTCTAATTTCTACAATAAAAGAGGAGTACTAATCTGAAAATAGCATAATAAGCCCATATATATATATATATATATCACTCACAATATATGTTATAAATATATATAGGTTAGTAAAACAGTAAGGTTTAATAATAGATTTAATTATTTTTTGTTAATTATTTATTATATGTTAATTTTATGTATATTATCCTATTAATATATTTTTTGTAATCTTTGTAAATTAGTATTTATATAAATTCTATATATAGTATTTATATTCTAATATATATATTATATATATTATTATTATATATTAATCGTAAATTTATAATTTAATATGACTATTATGAGAGTTTACATTGATTATATATATATATTATATATTATTATTAATTTATGTCATAGGGTGATGACCGCTTCTCATTTCCGATGCTATTGGCGGGCGCGAGCGCCATTATAGCTGAGCAGCAGTTATACGCTACTTCTGAGTAAGCTAATGACTATGATAGCGAAAATGCTCACATAAATCGATATTACTGGAAATGGCTGTGTCCTCTAAGCTTCACAATACCATCTGCTACAACTATCAGTAACTATGATCATTTAAATAGTTATACTATATATATATAATTATATATATATATATATATATATTATATTATTTAATAATTATATATATATATATATTATATATATATATATAATATATTATATATATATATATATAATTAATATATATATTATATATATATATATATATATATTATAATATTAATATATAGTATATATATAATATATATATGTATATAATATAGGTATACCGAAATGGTGGTGTATATTAATGTGTATTGTAGAAAGTTGATTATATATATATATATATAACAAACGTATATATTGGAGGGTAATAGTTCCCTAGTAGGGATATAATATAGCGGAGGTAATAGGTCATATATATTAGTAACCTAATATATATATATATATATATTAATAGTAT
>JABUQX010009846.1:15000-22500 GCA_015478945.1 Trachelipus rathkii | reverse complement strand
TTTAAATCCATGTTGGAATTCTGGGAGGGTGATGTGTGGGGATATTTTTTTTAATATTAGTTTCTCCAGCAGTTTGCTGATGGTGGAGAGAAGAGAGATTGGGCGATAGGAGGATGGGGAATTGGGGTCTTTTTTTGGGTTTCAATTTTGGGATAATGAATGCTTGTTTCCAGATTGGGGGTATATAATTGAGTTTCCAGGATTTGTTAAAGATTTCTGTGATGAGCAGAATTGCTTTTCCTCCTAGGTGTTTCAGGTGGAAGTTTGAGATTGAGTCTGGTCCTGTTGCTGGTGAATTTTTAAGGGTTTTGATTGTCTCTGATATCATGTTGGTTGTAAAAGGAGGTGGAGGGTTGTGATCTGAAGGAAGTTTTTTGAGTTGTTTTTTTGTTAACCTATTAATGGGGTGAGTTGGTTTACGGGAAATATTAGCATAGTGTTTTGCGAGGCTGTCTGCTTGTTGTTTTGAGGAAGGGAGGGAGTTGTCGGCCAAGGATTGGGATTCGTGTGAGGGAGGGGGGTTGTTTTGTGAGTTGTTTAGTTTTTTGATTATTTATGCGTGAGATGTTGTTTTGTAGGTATTCTGTAAACTTGTTAGTAGTGTTAGTGGTTATGAGATTAGAGATCTGAGTGTTTAGGTTAGTTAATTGGTTAGTGGTTAATGTGGTGTATGGTCTGAGTTTTTCGGAGGGAGTTTCTTTGTTTAATAAGTTGACTGATTTCGGGGGATAGTTTGGGATTGTAGGATTTTCTGTGACCCCTTAGGTATGTAGAGATTGGCTGATTTGATGATGGTGTTGTTTAAATGAATGATGGAGGTGTTTAATGTTGCTATGTCATGTATTGGTGTAGGGTTTATATGGGATTCGATATGGTTAGTAAATTCTGTCCAGTTAGCTTTTTTGTAGTTAGTGAATGTGGTGGTCTTTTTTTTGGAAGTTTGGTGGGGGAAGGTCAGAGATATGAGGATAGGGAGATGATCTGATTGTAGGTCGGTGGTTGTGTCTCAGGCTAGTCTGTGATGTAGGGAGAGGGGGGAACAAAATGTGACGTCTGGAGAGGTGGGGGATTGGTTGGCTTGGGGAGGGATTCTGGTGGGGAGTTTTTTTGAGTTAAGGATATTCAGGGATTCCAATTCATTAAGGATATGGTTACCCCGGGGATCAGATGGGTAGTCTTCGTACCAGGCAGTGTGGTGGGCATTTAAGTCGCCTCCAAGGATGAGATTTGGGTATGTAGCTATAGTTGATAGGGGGTGTGTGAGGTTGTTTTTGGGCGGGTTTATATTTAAATATATATATATATATATATATATATATATATATATATATATATTATATATATATATTTTTTTCTCTATATTTTTTTTATATTTTTATATATGTACATCCATATTATATATATATATTATATATATATATATAATATATATATATATATATATCACGGTAATATATATATTCCTTTCTCCACTGTTATTACCAAGTCTTGGGATACTAATATATCAACACATTAGTCATCCCAGCCTTATAATTTGAGATATAAATATATAGATATATTTATTATCTCATTGGCTTTGATACTCATTAATTGTATCCTTACCAACTGTGATAATCACATCCTTTTTTTTGTTGTGGATTTTGTATACATGCTCCTATACAGTTGATTTATTTATTTACGGTATTAATACATTCCTAAACTATGATATTTATCCAGTCATTAATTTGAAGTTTATTATATAGTAGTTAGGTATATATTTTTGTAGCAATATTAAACATCATCATCATAATTTATTTGTATAATTTTGTAGATTGGAATTTTTTGTAATAAATAGGTAAAACTGCTTGTATGATTGTAGTTTCCTTGTAGTTACCGATATCAAACCCAAATGAGTTAGAAAAAAATAGACAAATAGAATTCTCTACTCACTATTAGGGATCATCTGTCTGCAATTAGATATTATGTTGCTAGATCAGAGCCGATCTGTCATCACCCTAAGTTTTGTAATACCTCTTTCTTCAATTAGGTTAGGATTAGATAAAAGCAGGGTCGCTCGCCCTTACAGTAGGAAGGTGGTTGTTGCAATTAAATCCTTGGTGAATGCAATGAGACTAAGTTTCGAGTGGCTAGGGTTCTGCATGAGGGTATGTTACTGGTGTCAATGTATAGTACTGAAACTATGGTGTAGAAGAAGAGGTATAGATCTAAGGTGCAGCCTATTCAGAGAGATAAACTTAAGAGGCGTGTTAGGTGTGAGAATAAATGGTAATATGAGGAATGAACGAGTTAAGTGGTGTGAAGGAAGGAGTGAATGAGAGAATTAATTGAGTGTATTATGGTGGTTTGGTCATATGGAAAGGTTAGATGATAGTCAGTTAGTTAAATGGATATATAGTGGTAAGTGTGCTGAGAATCGACCAGCTGAAAAACCGAAGAAAAGGTGGATTGAGTCGGTAAATGAATGTGAATTTGACAGATTTGAGAAGAAAGGTGCATAAAAGGAGTGAATGGTGGGGTCTTATGAGGGGGCATGATTGTAGGCCTGACCCAGGGGATTAACCCTAATATTGTCGTTATTCTGTTTTCGGTTTATGTAAACCTCAACCCCAATTTGGCGACAAAGAGAGAAAAAAAAGAAAAGAAAAGAAAAAAGAAAAAAAGAAAAAAGAAAAAAAAAGAAAAAGAAAATGGAACCCTGAAACTGTGAAGCAAGTAAAGTAAGTCAAGTAAAATATAATGTAATTGAATAATTACAATGAATTTACCTGCTTTCCAACATCATTTAATGTGCAGGTTGCTCCTAATCCTTCCAACCTCTTTTTCGCCCACTCCATCATTTTCTCAACATCTCCTCTTGATTCAGCCCATGCAGACACACTTTTTATGGCTACAGCTTCTTTAAGTGTTGCAATATAGTCTTTTTTGTGAGCATCAACATAACTAATAATAATAATAATAATAATAATAATAATAATAATAATAATAATAATAATAATAATAATAATAATAATAATAATAATAATAATAATTATAATAAAGACAAATTTAACATAATGTGCCAGTGAAATTTTATATCAATATTATACCTGAAAATTTTCTTCAAGCATTCTGGTGCCCCCATGATTGTTTAAATAAAAGGTATAAGCCAATAAAAGGAAAAACAAAAAGCTCAAAATAAATAATAGTTAAGGTTTTCAAATCACTTTTTGTCTGCAAAAGAAATTATAAATCAATAATAATAATAATAATAATAATAATAATAATAATAATAATAATAATAATAATAATAATAATAATAATAATAATAATAATAATAATAATAATTGAATTTAACACATTATAATGCTTTTGTTTTAAATCTGAAGAAAGAATCATAAAACAAATTTACACAATTTAAAAACACTCCTCAACAAATGAATTAAACACAGTTCAATATGCAACTTCTTCAACAATGTTTTGGTATGTCAAAGCGTCTATCTATCAGAGTTGCCGAGTTGGAAGAAAAAATCTCAAATTCCTAAAATTTCAAAAATCCATGTCAGATTTAAACCCTAAAATTTTGTGGGTCAAACACTTGATTCCCAAACACATATTTGTTTTGAATTAGATTTAACATGAATGTGATGTCTGGCCCCAAATTGCAAGTTAATAAGGAAAAGTTCTTAGATTTCTGAAATGGCAATTTTACCAAATTTTTAGACATGCTTAGCATATAATTGACTGGTATAAATAGTTTAAAGACCAAAACTGTTTTATCATGTGGGAACACTTTAAGCAAATTTTGATGAATATTCAATCAATATGTTTTAAAGATAGATTCATTAGCTTGGTGAAGACAAAACCTAGTTGGTGGAATAGAGAGATGAGAGAAAATCAAAGAAAAGCATAGATGTTAAAATATTCAATAGTAGTAGTAGGGAGGAAGGCTTAGAAAATTATAGGAAAATCAAACTTAATCAGTTAATAAGAAAGTCAAAGAGAATGGTGGAAATTAATTTATCAAGGAATAGTAATAAGGACCCAAAAAAGTTTCTGAGCTTTTATAAATTTAAAAGTAAGAATAGGACAAAATTCTGCTCTAAATTTCATAATGAAACTCACTTTGGTATTAAATGGGTTAATATACCGTATAAGAAAATACTCATTCAATAATAGGGTTGTTAATTTTTGTAATGGTATGCCACAGGAAGGTGCTGGTTGTGACTCACTTGCAACATTTAATTAAGAGAGGATTGGATAGGTATATAGATGGTATGGGTATAATATAGTGTATATTGCCTAAGCCCAAATGGCAGGTTTTTAGTTAGCTATTAAAGTTAAATTGCATGCCAGAACAAAGACAATAATCTTATTAAACACATGTAGTGCAAAGTTAACATTTACTTTAAAATAACAACAGTTTTTATTTCTGGTAATAGTAGCCTTTACTTTGTTTAAGATATTGACAAGTCTTAGGTTGTTGTTTGGATTTTTTATATGTATGGGTTGAAAAATTATCCATTCTAGTTTAACCGGGACAGTCTCAATAGGCCCATTGTCTCTATATTTTCTGTTTCTATTTCTTTCTAGCTCTAACTTTTAAATTTTTTTGAGTTACACTAAAGTCTCTGAGGGGCCCATATTTCAAACTCAAAAATGTTCCTTTTTTCTTATATATATATATATAACTTTTCAGCTATTATTTTATAGCCTTAAACTTTTTTCAGAATATCATTCATAATACAAGTACCTAGATGAAAGAGCTTTTAAAACTTATGTTTGGATAAGTTGAACATCTTTGAAATAATTTTTATAAATTATTGGGAAAAGTGTTCCGTTCACCACACAACAAAAAATTATCTGTCATGCTGAGCGAAGTCTTTTATTTGCTGTCTAATTTTCCAGCAGCTCAATCCACAAATGGACCAGGAAACCATATGACAAAATCCTTACTTCATAAAGACTATAAATTAGTTTTAATTTTGTAAATTAAAAAACAATTTGCAGAAACCTGTAGAACTAGGAAAAATTTATAAAGAAAGCTGGTAAAAATTGCTAGTTTGTAATGAGCGTCTGTGACCAGATGTTGAGTGATTTGTAAATCAACATATGCTTTCAGTAGTGAGAAATAAAGAAAGCTCAGGAAATAGGTATTTAACCAAGCTGATCATTGTAAAGAAAATGCACTCCGAACTTTATATTAATTTGGATCCATAAGTGAAAATCAATCCATAAACTTGTCCCTTTTAAAAGTAGATTTTTTCAGAACAATTTATATAAATAACTGCGTGATGTAATATTCTTGGGGAACTTCACAAAAGTGTCATCAAAATTATAAATTGGGAGGAAAAGCAGGATTTAAAAAGTTAGTTTTGCCAGCTGCTTTAGAGAAAGATCATGAACATGAAATAATACTTTCATTATACCAAAGTATGATAGATGATATGGTCTCAGTTTATAAAAATCATAGGTAGATATAATCATTGTAAAATTGACTTATAGGATGATGATTTTATTTTTTCTTGAAATTTTGATGTAATAAAGCTCTAACAACATGAATTTCTTAGTATACTGTGAAAATCACAATACTGTATTAGCACCACTTCAAAAAAAAAAAATAAAAAAAAATTAAAAATTCCTTCTTGGACCTGATATCCTAGCAGATAAGTCTTCATTAGAGGTAGGCATTAAACATTCAATCCAAATTTAGAGGTGCAGTTACTTGCAGTTGTAAAGGGTTTTATGGAGACTATTCAGGTACCTCTAACCCAGGGCTTCCTTAGACGGACTAGTAGAAAGACTTTGTGGGTCCTCTGGCATTGCAAAAGGCACGGAAACTCTAGCTACTATAACCACACAATGCTTGTAATACCCCACCCTCTAGCCAATTATGAGATTATCCCACTTGATAACCTTTAGATCCAAACTATTGCTAAAATATCAATCATTACTAAAATAAATACAATTGACCAGTAAATTTGTGAAATAAATATGGCTAGATGAGCAACTTGAAATACCGGAGGCACATTAATCTTCCCCAGTAGAACCAGAAGAGTCAAAGAAGGAAGACCCATCATTTGAAGAGAAAGTCAGAGGTCCTCCCTAGCAATCAAATAACAGCACCATTGAAGAAGAAAGTGCTCAACACTCAATTTTACCCAAGACCCAAACAAAAGAGGTGCCCATTGAGATGAAGATGCCCAATTCACAGTCTTGTTATGGCAGTCTCCAAGCAACAAACACAGAAGAATGAAAACTGTTTATCCTCCCTGTAATATTGTCCCAGGGGATGAGTGGTAAAGGAAAGTTACTGAGCTCCTCCTTCCAAAAAAATATTCACCTCCTTACTAATTTGCAGGAAACATTCCACCAACTCTAAAGGGGGAATAACTGTGTGTTGATGCTGAGTGGGCCAACTTGAGAGGATACTCTGCCAGTCTCATTTACCAACGAACACCATTGGTAAGGACCCATTGGAAATGTAGTGCCCATCCCTGACTTGGAGACACACTATTGATGATACAAGGAATATTTAATTGGATTCTCCTGTTTTTGGTGTGCAGCTGGTAGCATAAGATGAAGGACAGAACATAGAATCAGAAAAAGAATTTCAATAGATGAGGAGAAGATGGCCACCACAAACTGGAAGCCCTGAGAATAGCATAAAGTCTAAGAAATCACGAATGTAGTGGAAGTCTGCCCAAATTCTGCATGTAGAGAAGGTCTGGGAAAACTTACAGCGCAGCTGCTGCCAGGAACAAGTTGAACCCTGATGAACCTTCAAACTACAGTAACATACATCTGAAGATGTTGTCTGTAGTTTCCAGGATTCTTGAAAAGAGATATGCCCCCAAAATATTTTTTTTTCGGATGACATCCTTGCTTCCAAGTTCAAAGGGAAAGCAAAGGTGAATGAACCTCCAGATTGCAATAAGGTCGGTAAACAAGAGCGGATGAAACTGGGGTCCTTAGGGCAACCTTCCAGCAAACCAAGAGGACCAAATATATGCCTGAGTCGAGAGATAAAAGGGAATATTCTTTCTCCATTCCAGAGGAATGCAAATCACAAGCACAATTAGAAAGCCTTGAAAAGGTTGGGTTGGTTCACTGATTGAGACATTCAAACTTGACATATCTCTTAGAAACCAGATCCTCCCAATGCAGTCAGAGAGGAAGAAGACAAGCTTTTGTCTTAAATGCTTTAATGGGAGAAGAAGGAAAGGCTCCTAGAGCTATTCGGAAGGCAATATTATGAATGGTCTCCAGGTACTTTAGAGATGTTGGGGAAGCAGAAGAGTAAACCATACTCCCACAATCTAATTTGGTCTATGATAGGATGGTATAAAAGTGGAGAAGCATGCTCTAGGGAGCACCCCATTTAGTGGCTGCCAAATGTCTCATCATATTTAGCCTCTTTGAACAATGTAACTGGAGGCCCCCAATGTGTTGCTTCAAAGTGAGAGGGGCTATCAAGGATGAGCCTCAAAAATTTATGTTTAGTGCCATCAATCTGCCTGTCCA
>JABUQX010009846.1:5000-10000 GCA_015478945.1 Trachelipus rathkii | reverse complement strand
TATCTGCATTCGCACAGAAAAGGGGCAAGGTACCCATAACTTATATATATATATATATATATTATATATACTATATATATATATATATATATAATATATATATATATTATTATATATATATATATATATTATATATATATATATATATATATATATATATGTATATATATATAATATACGTTATATATATATATATATATATATTATATATATAATATATATTATAATATATATATATATAAATATATATATATATAATATATATATTATATATATATATATATATATATATATATATTATTTATATAATATATATTATCCAAAAGTAAGTGTACTGATTTCGTATTTAATTATGTATTGGAACTTACCTGAAATTTACAAGTATCTCCTTCGAAGTATGACCTTGGGAGGTTACACAGCTTTCCAACGTTCTTCCACTGTTTATAGCAGTACCGGAAGTCATTTCCTGAACTGTGTTTAGTTCACGTGTTACAGTACTTTTTATGTTTTCCATCCTCCCAAAATGATGACCCTTCAACTCATTTTCAACTTAGGGAAAGCAGGTAGAATCGCACGGAGCTTAATCTGGGTTTATGGAGGATGTGGAAATACTTGAATGTTTCTTCGCCAGAAATTCTATAATTGAGACCGCAGTGTGAGATGGGCACGTTATCGTTGGTGCAGCACCAATCGTCTGCAATGTCTGTTCTGATTCGCTGAACTGGTTTTTCGAAGGTCGTTCCAAGACATCTTTGTACAAAGGACGTGAATTAACTGTCTGTCCTGAAGGTACAATTCCTTGTGCACAATACACGGCTCATGGAAACAAAACAATAATCAGTGTTTTTCACCTTGGACTTGTCCATACGTGCTTTCTTCGCGAAAGAGGAGAAATTTTTGTGTGCTATTCCTCCTTTGCCGTTTGGTTTAAGGATCGTACTCAAAAACCCATGATTCATCGCCTGTTATAAACTTTATCCAAAAAATTGTGCTCCATTTCAAGTCTATCAATAAATCTTCCCAAATTTTGACCCTGTTCGCTTTCTGATCCACAGACAAGTCTTTCGCACTAGTTTTGCACCAAATTTTTCGCATGTGCAAAATGGTTTTGTTAAAATTCTATGAACTGCATTTTAATCCAAACCAGTTTTTCTTTTGCAATCACTCTGACACTGAACCGGCGCTCTCTCTCCATCACAGCTCTAACAACACTTCCACTTTTTCATCTTTTGTTGACGGAATGGTCTTCCACAACGAGGGTCGTCTTCAACATTTTCTCAGCCCTCTTTGAAAGCTCTGCGCCACTTAAAACTCATAGTTCTCGATAGAGTGGCATCCCCATAAGCTTCGTTTAAAGAAGCAAATGTCTCAGTGGTAGATTTGTTACGTTTCACACAGAATTTGATAGCAGTTACCGCTGTTCAATATTTACCTGCGTCGCAAAAACGTAACGAGGATAGAAAACACGCCCATACACAAAAAAGATGTAGTGCAAAAACGTAACGAGGTTAGAACACACGCCTATACATAAACAGATGTAGTGCAAGACTGACTTTCTAAATCTGGTTAAAACTGGTATGAATATATAGTCTAGGTAACTAGATACCCACTCGTATAGGTCACGGGGGAGCTGCATTACTCAGTCGTTCATGGGACATTCAGTAAACTTACTTTTGGGACAGAGAAGTACATGAGTTTAATGGATCAGTGAATTTTTTTTTTCCTTTTAATATATGATACTAACAATAAATTTGAGTGCTGATAAGCAGGATCAAAAAATTTTAAATGCAAAAAAAAAAAAAAAGTAATTTAATAAAATCGTACTTTATTAAGCATCGTACGTTTGACAGCTACCGGGAAGTGAGAAGACTCGGTAATATTTTCTGAAATGCAAAAATCTTATTTAGAAAAAACTAAAACAAGAGAAAAAAAAAAAGTTACGGCAAAGTAGATCCATCTAGGTTATGTATAGCGTTACTGCATCGTCGATCCATATAGGTTAGGTTTTGGCTTAGGAGTTTGGACCTTATAATAGTTCAGGTTATGATAAAAGAATCAATATATGAAAAAAAAATTAGTAAGGAACGAATTTTACCCCGAAAAATTATTTTTTATCCTACCTTAAATTCTTTCACTTTTTAGCACTAAAATGCGTTTTCTTTCTCATGCAAAATGAACGTTTTACTTTGTTTTATTATTTAATTTTTAATATTTTCAAATTTCGTATCTTTCTTATCAGCATCTTAACTATATAATTGCCAGTATCATATACTAACAATATATGAAAAAGAAAAAAAAACAAAAAACAAACAAACGCAAAATTCACTGATCCATGAAGCTTATAAGGTCAAATATATATATATATATAATATATATATATATATATATATATATATATATAATATATATATATATAATATATATATATATATATATATATATATATATATATATATATATATATATATATATATAGTATATATATATATATTATATATATATATATATATATATTATAATATATATATATATATATATATATGGTATATATATATATATATATATATATATATATATATAATATTATATAATATATATATATATATTATATATATAATATATTATTATATATATATATATATATATATATATATATATATATATATATATATATATAATATATATATATATAATATATATATATATATATATAATATATATATATATATACTTGAATCGCAATGTCACATGCTCAGAACACGCACCTTTATATTCCCCTTTTATAGCGTCAATGCACTATTACGGCTTTCTCAGGTTCCATATAGCTAATACACCGATCAGTCTTCGTTACTGACCGTCTAGCATAGTCGCTTAAGCGCCATCAAGGTATATGTCTGAGCTCCAGCCGGTCCTTCGGGTAACCTCACCCGAGCTTCCTATTGTGCAATGTCGCTTATAATAATACCAATATATATATATATATATAAAACTACCTTTTAACGTGCTTTATCCTATGCAGGGGAGCACGGTGGGACCACCAGGAAATCGAACTTTAAGGCCCGCTATCCCAAACCAGCGCCACCAACGTGTTCGCAGTCGGAGTTTTAATTCTTGCCCCCAGGTAGATAAAACTCCAAAACTGCTACGCAGAGGATTTGAACCGCTTCCTCTCGTATGAGAGGACTGTGACTCAACTCCTGCGCCTCTATAATATATATATATATATATTATATATATAATATATATATATATATATATATAATATATATATATATATATATATTATATATATATATATATATATATTATATATAGGTAAAAAGTTACTTAACCCCCATGCGGAACGGGACGTCAGATTTCAAAAAAATTTCACAGGTAGCCTCTATGATACAAAAATAGATGTTTTAGGGGGCGAAATTAATTTTTTTTCTGACCTGACCTACCTAACGTAACCTAACCTAACACCTGCTTCGTAATAATTTCGCCCCTAGAACATAGGTAAAAAAAAATTTCATTTCGCCCCTAGAAACATCTATTTATGTATCATAGATGCTACCTATGTGTGAATTTTTTTTTTTGATCTGACCTCCCGTTCCGTGTGGGTTTAAGTAACTTTTTTCCATATATATATATATATAATATATAAGTATATAATATATAATATATATATAAGATATATATATATTTATATATATATATATATATATACTATACATATATTATATATTATTATTATATATACAAAGGTGGGCATTAAACGCGTTAAAGCGTTAATCCGTTAATTAACTCGTTAAATTTTTTGTTAACTTTTAACGCTTTCGTTAATTTCGAAAAAAATTAACGGTCTATTAACGAGTTAAAATTTTCCCCTACATCCGTTAAACCGTTAACTTAATTTACGAGTTTATAAAATAATTTTCTTATCAGATTTAAATTGTATTAGATTCGCTTTCGATTAAGAGATAAACTTTTTTTTTCCTAAATTTTTTAATCAGGCGCATGGGCCCCTGAAATCTATGAACGTTCGGAAGGCGGGTGGCCCGGATGGCATTTCTCCCGAGTTTTGAGGAAGTGCTCTTCTAAACTATCAATGTCCCTAGTTCAACTATATTCTCTATGTCTTAATACTAGCACTTTCCCTCAGTGTTGGAAGCACGCACATGTCCAACCTATTCCGAAAAAAGGAAGCCGCTCTGATCCTTCTAACTATCGCCCTATAGCTCTCACTTGTATTCTATCTAAGATCTTTGAAACCCTTCTCAACTCTCATTTCTTAGACCATCTGGAATCATCTGGCTTTCGGCGCTCGGGGTCTACTGGCGATATTCTTTCCTATCTTACTGATTTATTTCATTTAAACGATTTATGGTTTTTCCGCTCTTATGAACTACTGGCAGACTTGCGTAGTGGCGCTTGACATATCCAAAGCATTTGACGGGTATGGCACGCATCATTGCTCTCCAAGCTCCCCTCCTTTCCTCCTTCTCTTTGCTTACTTATGTCTAGCTTTCTTTCAAGTCGCTAAACATCGGCTATGGTTGATGGAGCGACTTCTTCTTCTTCTTTTTCTGTCAATAGTGGAGTTCCTCAGGGTTTCGTCTCATCTCCTACTTTATTCCTACTTTTCATTAATGATCTTTTTCACCTGCCAATCTAACTCTATCACTCACCATGCCGATGAACTCGACCTTCATTTCTTCAATCATTTCCAATTCTGCTCCATCTTCTTACTTCTAGATTGGCCTCTCGTCTTTAATCTTCGATTTCATATTCTCGCTGCTAGATAGAATTTGCGGGTGGGGTCGTCTCAACCTTGTGAAATTCAATTCTTTAAAAACCCAACTTCTACAAATCTCCCTCTCTAAAATACCTTCTAACTTTCCTATCTCTTTTGACGGTTCTTTCGTCTCTCCTGTTGACATATAAACATCCTTGGCCTTAACATAAAAAAAATGTCTTGGGAAACCTACATCACAACGGTTGCTGGGGCGGCCTCAAGA
>JABUQX010009846.1:0-2500 GCA_015478945.1 Trachelipus rathkii | reverse complement strand
ATTATATTTTATTATTACTTATTATTACCCCTCTTCCTCCCTCTCCAAGATTGGAGGCAAGGTGCGTAACATTTACCGGAAACAGAAAAGTAGTGGAAGAATATGATGCAGGAGCAAAAATAAAAACCAATCAAAAAAACTAATAACAATTAAAAAAATAAAACGTTTCACACTTCTTTCACATAAAAGTTTCAATAGCGGCCCGATTCCATAATCTAGTAATAAATTCAATTAAAAATTCATAAAAGTTGTTACTAAAATATACAATAAATAAAAAAAATCCTATTTTCCAAGACATGCGAAAAAACTTACGTGACATTTGTGTTGTTCTCTAGTTTTCAGATATCTCGGGGTCGCTTCTTGTAAGTGGTCATAGTAATTTACTATATATATATACTATATTACTTATTATCTCATATATATATATATCTTATATATATATTATATATATATATATATATATAGTAGTTTCAGGCCAGTTTGGTATATATTTTTATCCCTCAATATAATATATATTATATTTAATCACCCCTACTTTACTATCTCTTATAGACCTTACCTACTATTAAGTATACAACCTCATCAATACCCAAGATATATAATTCACTAAATTATATACTAGGGAACGCCTAATATATTTAATTTTTTTTTTTTTTTAAAAGTAAATATATTGATTTTTTTTTCTACTCATCCGATCAACATCAAATTTTCATGGCTTGTACAGTCGGGCGAGATACATCCTTTTTATTTAGATAATTTGTTTGTATACTCAAAAAAAATTTCTCAAATTTCCAAAAATATTTATTTATTTTTTTTTTTTTAATTTGTTCTAAGAACAAATCCAAAACTACTGCATCTACAAAGAAATTTTCTAAATAAAAAAATCCTGATCGCATGAGCAAAAAAAAAAAAAAAAAAACACATATATTAATTTTTTCATTTTAAAAACAAAAAAAAAAAAAGGTTTCTAATTTCGACATTGCTGAGCACAAATTTCAAAAAATCAAAAAAAAAAAAAAAACCACTATTTCATGAATTCTCTAGGTAATAGACGCATCTATGTATATATTTCAAGTTTGAAGTCATTTCGAAAAAAATTGTAAGAGTTGAAATGAAAAATGTCAAAAGAATAGGTTTTCAAAAAATGAAAATTCTGAAAAAATGACTGCGGACACACAAAAACACTCGAAAAAGACGTTTAGACGTTAGAAAAGCTGCGGTTTGTTTTTCTGTTTTTTTTTTTATTTTTTTTTTTTTTATCAAAATTGGCTGAAAATTAAGAATTTTATGTTCATTTTAAGGTAGGAGCTAAATGGGGCTCACCCCGGAGCAAATATTGGAACCTGCCCTTAACAATTAAACGACTCAAAAGACTGAAGAACAACCTACAAGACTCACTCCCTCACTCCCTTAGAAGTGTTAACACCATCAAAAACCTTAAAAACTCTAAGGCAGAAGGTTCTGACAAAATATCCAATTTTCATCTCAAACACTTTTGAACTAATGCCAAAGAAACCCTAACTCAAATATTAGACACAAGTTGGCAAACTTGCACAATCCCACCTTTCTGGAAACACTCACATACAATCCCAATATTAAAACGTAACCTAACCTAACCTAACCTAACCTAACCTAACCTAACCTAACCTAACCTAACTTAACTTAACCTAACCTAACCCAAATATTAGACACAGGTTGGCAACCTTGCACTATCCCACCTTTCTGGAAATACTCACATACAATCCCAATATTCTAACCTAAGCCAACCTAACCTAACCTAACTTAACTTAACTTAACCTAACCTAACCCAAATATTAGACACAGAGTTGGCAAACTTGCACTATCCACTTTCTGGAATACTCACATTAAACAATCCCAATATTCTAACCTAACCTAACCTAACCTAACCTAACCTAACCTAACCTAACTTAACCTAACCTAACCCAAATATTAGACACAGGTTGGCAACCTTGCACTATCCCACCTTTCTGGAAATACTCACATACAATCCCAATATTCTAACCTAACCCAACCTAACCTAACCTAACTTAACTTAACTTAACCTAACCTAACCCCAAATATTAACCAACACGTGTTGGCAACCTATGGCTCACTACACCTTTTGGAATACTCACATACATCCCAATATTCAAACCTAACCTAACCTAACCTAACTCTAACCTAACCTAACTTAACCTTAAACCTAAACCTAACCCAATATTAGACACAGGTTGGCAAACTTGCACTATCCCACCTTTCTGGAAACACTCACATACAATCCCAATATTAAAACCTAGCAAACCAAGCATAACCCAGCCTCATTTAGACCTATATCACTGCCCTCCACAATATCTAAAGTGTTCGAGGTATCCTGAATAGAATCTCCCCTTCTATCCCCCTCTCGGATACCCAACATAGATTAAGACAAAAAAAACATGCCATCACTACGCTACTAACCAATCTAACACAATTGATATGATATTACTCTCATCTCTTTCAT
>JABUQX010009844.1:60000-78261 GCA_015478945.1 Trachelipus rathkii | reverse complement strand
AATAATATAATATAATATAAATATATATAATAATATAAATAATAATATAATCTATATATAGATATATATAATTATTAATATATATAATAAAATATATTATAATTAATGAAAAAAATATAAATATATATAATTAAAATAATAGTAATAAAATAATAATTAAATAATAATATATATATAATAAATTAAAATATAAATATATATTATAATTAAATAATTAAATAATTATAATAAATATATATAATAAAATAATTAATATAATAAATATAATAATTAACTAATTAAATAATAATAATAATTAATAATTAAATAATAATAATAATAATAATTAATATAATTAATAATAATAATATATAATTATTAAAATAATTATAATAAATATATAATTAAATATATAATTATATAATATTAAAAATATAATATAAAATATAATATAATTAATAATATTAAAATTAATAATAAATTAATTAAATTATAAATTAATATATAATTAATATTAAAATATAATAATAATAATTATATAAAATAATAATAATAATATTAAATTGATTTTAATTATATATTATATTAAATAAAATTCATGTAGAATTTATTAATAGTGTGCTGGTTGTTCTATGAATTAAAGATTTTTATATAGTGGTGTAAAAAGGTTATTACTATATAGTATAATATTAAATTATGGTTTTTATAATTTTTATATATATTTCGGAAATAATTACTTTTAGTCGTCCATTATTATTTAATATAGGTAGCATATTTATTTTCAATATAAATACTATAATTCCTTAATGATTTTTATAATATATAATTGGCATTTGATAAAAATAGTAGATCTTATTACTTGTATTTTAATATATGAGGAGTAAATATGTTCATGAATAGATATTTTTATTTTATAATAGTAATATATATAATTGAATTATTTATTATACTGTCATTTATTTAATATATTTCAAGAAAAAAAATAATATTTTGACTAAGTATTTAAGCCTCAGTTTTTTCAATCAAAGTTATATATTTGAAAAACTAATCTGAAAAACCTTAAATATATATTAATATATATTACTATATATTAAGTATCAAATATCTATACCTAATTATATGAACATTAATATTTATATTAGAAAAAAATTAATAACATTTTATATATTTATACATAATTTAAAGTAAGCAATTAATTCTAGTCTGAAAATATTAAAATTTTCCTAATCATTTCTATCTAATTGCTAAAGTAAGGAATTATACCAAGATACCTTGTAACTTTGAAAATTTTTATCTATTTTTTTAAATTTAATAAATACTATTTTTATAATAAATAATAATTCTTAATATTACTAATAACCATTTTATTATTAATTATATATATTTCCTTTTCCGAAGTAGTTATTTCTTAGTTATATTAAAAATTAATTAACATAAGTTTTTACAAGTTGTTACACTTTACAACGTTTCAAAGGGAAACAGGTGGTACTTGATTCATTTTCAGGTTAGCTTATCATTCACTTTTTTTTAACATTTTTTAATTTTCATTTAATGACATTATAACTATAATGAAATTATTATTTTAGGATAATTATTAATATTCATTACAGTTAAAGAAATTGAATATTATACTTTATAATGTTAATATATAGTATTGCTATATCAATTTATTATCTGTTAAACAAAGAAATGCAACAACATGATATATTTTCTGTAATTGGTTTATAACTGATTTAATCACAATAATTATATTTATCTGTAGTTTACTAACATAATGCTATTTAACTTGGCTTAATATAATTTGTAATCAATATAATATAGTAATTTATATATACAAATATTATATAAATATTATATATATACTATAATAAATATTTTATAAAATTATATATTAATATATTATATATATTATATATAAGTATATACATATATAACGAATTGATTTATAGCAGTCAAAATATAGATTATGGGTGATCTATTATGAGTATCTGACTAGAACAGTGTGCAGTTGAATATAAAATATCTATGAGTATTAATATAACTGCATATATATATAGTATATATAATATTATATATAGTAAATATATATAATACTATAATATATATAATTATAAATATTAATATATATATATATATATATATATATATAATATAAATAATATATTATAATTATATATAATATATAATTATTATATATATATATCATAATATTATATATGATATATAATATATTAATATAATTATATTAAATTAATATAATTATATAAACTACATATATATATATATATATAATATATATATTTATATTATTATATTTAATATATATTATATTAAATATATATATATAGGGTTATATATAATATATATAATATATATTATATATATATTAATATAGTACAATAATTATATATATATATAGTATTATATATATATAAATTATAATATTATTATCTATTAATATATATATATATATATATTAATTAATTATATTTATTTAATTATATAGTATATATATATTAATAAATATAATAATATATAGTACATTATATATAATATATATAATATAATATAATATAATATATATATATATACTATATATATATATATTAATGATATAAATATATTATAATATTATATATATATAATTATATTAAATATAATATATATATATATTAATATTAATATATACATAATATATATATATATATATATAATATTATTATATAAATATATATATATATAATATATTAATATTAATATATATAATATTAATTAACGTAGTATTAAATATTTATTATTATTATATATTATATAATATCTATATATTATATATATATTATATTTATTTTATAATATTATATATATATTATATAAATTATATATATATATATTAATATATATATTATAAATATAATATATATATAATATATATATTATATTATATTAATATAATGTAATTAAGTATATACTAATATGATAATTATCTTATATATATTTAATTATATATATTATATATATATATTTAATATAATATATATATATATAATATAATATATATTATATATTATTATAGTATATATATTTTTATTTAATCTAATAATAAATATTAAATATATATTAATATATATATATTAATATATATTAATTAAATAAATTATAATATATAATATATAAATATATTAATATATATATATATAATAAATATATAATATATATATATAATATATATATATATAATATATATATAATATATATTAATATTATAATATATATATAATATATATATATATATATAAAGATATATATATATATATAATAATATTTATATTATATATATATATATATAATATAAATTATATATAATATTATATATATTTATATTAATATATTAATATATATATTTATATATTATATATATATTAATTATATATATATATATATATATATAATATATATATATTATATATATAGTTAATTACATTATATATTATATATATATATGATATATGATAATATAGTATATATATTATATATAGTATATATATTTATATATATAAATATATATAATATATATATATATAGTTATAATATATTATGTATATTTATTATTTATATATATATATTTTAATATACTAAATGATTCAACACTAGCAGGGATTATTAAAGGCGCTAATTATCTAAAAGTAATAAGTGTTGTTGAATTGTCCATGGTGCATGCTAGAACCAAATTTAGTTTCGTATTGTTTCGCATTTTATTATTCTTTTATGTCACTATTTTTCGTTATAATCAAGAAAGAGCTTTCTCAACTTTGTGCTCTGTATATCTCACAGCCTCACCGATTTCACTCTTTCTGTTCTCTGAAAGCTTTGGTCTACGAGATGTGAGTACCTTAATTGTCAAGATTATGATCAGGCTTCTCTTATATGTCTCTATGTCTCGTTTCTTAGTGTATTATTTAACCCATACACGTACTTACGAATAATCCACGTATCTTTAAGAGGTTGCTTCAGATAGTTATTATGAGAAGATTAATAAACTCAGCTCTAATTATTTGATAGAATAGCGTATAATATCATCATTAATTTTGAATAAAGCCGTGTGTGTGAGGAGTTGAGCGTATATGTGTTCTTATAATTATTATATTATGAAAATAGTTTATAATACTCTTTTACTATTATTTCTGTTGCAAACTGGCATAATATCTTCCTGTCTCTAATCTTCATGTTGTTTATTATACCAATATATTAGACTAGATTTTACTATTTTTTATTGTTTATTTATGATAAGTTGTTTTTGGGATATGCGTAGGTGATATCACCACCATATTTATATATTATCGATTTTCTCAAAACTTCTAATTTGTCATTTTAATTTTTATTATATGTTAGTAAACTGATCTTTATGCTTTGTACGTCGCTGCCTATACGTTCTTACTACGTTCTTTGGGCGTTCTATTAATTATGGAGGAAATTTTAAAATTCCTTTCGTCTTTTGAGCAAAACCATTATATATACAATTACCAGTGGTGATTTATTTACCAACTCTAGTATTTGGTGGGCGATTGTTGAGGTATATATATTTGACTATTGTGTGGGTATGTCTGTTGAAAATACTGGATCTAAGAAAAGTAATAAGGGAGTGTGGTGATAGTCAAGGCTGGGGTTCTCTATTTGAACTATGCTCACTACGAATCGTACCGTATAGAACTCTATTAGAATTCTAAGTTCAAACATTAATATAATCTTAGTGGAATGATCTAACATCTATATGCTAAACTTTCAATTACGCAACATTTTATTACTAGTTATTGATATGTACTCACGAGCATATTGATCCAGTAGTATATTCTACTTTATATACAAATAAACTTAATATCTATCACTATAACTTTTCTATGATTCCGACTGAACGGTATGATATAGTTTGAGGAGTGTACTGTGCCTATATATAGTATAAACACTTATAAAACACTTTGTCATTACACTTCATCAGAGAATCTGAATCTCCTAACTTGTATTATTATATATACTAAATGGCTTAAAAATCTTTCTCATTAATACATATACCAATTAATCTGAGTGCTTTCTTTGCTACTGTTCCCTATATACTATAATGCCAACAGATTTTCACGTCCTTATTTTATGAGAGAATATACTTAACTCTCCGACATACGGGGTGAGAACTATTATTACTTTCTCACCGACCCGGCCTCAAAACTTATTCCGGTCACTGCATCAACACAGAGAGTTGAGAGCATTTAGGAATTCTCAAGCGTACACCAACACCATGAATTTGGATTGTGAGGACGCTTCCGTCTCTCCAATATATTGGATTATTTTAAGAAAGGAGCAAGTGTCGAGATTCAATTTATTTCAGTTTCCACATACAATGCTAACTGGGAGAGACACATAATTAATTAAGTGAAACCTACACATATTCTCAAATCTGTGTCTATAAGCACCGACTATTTATTCTGAACATGTTTTGATATTAATTATTGTGTATCATAATCACACTACCTTATCATATACCTTTTCGTTATAATATGTAATAAATTAACCTACATATTATTTACCTCATTATACTATCATATTTTATGATTATTTAATTATGATTACTTAATTATTAATTTAATCTATTTCTTTCAGCAGCTCCAACATATAGCCCCAAACTATACCTTCTGAACACTTTTAATCTGCTAAGTTGTTATTAGTCACTAATTATGCTGTATATCAAATATATGTTTGTTAATCATTGACTTAAAGAAATGCAATTACTTTGTGAATTTGACTCAGATGAGATCAGTACTTATCAGATCACTGCTGAAAAGATACGGTTCTGTATCACTACGAGAGGAATGAGCTCAGGTTCATTTTGTCTATCATCTAAAATCAAATTTTTCTACTTATTCAAATAAATCCATGGCTCGATCGGAAAGTACACTGCCATATATATTTTATATTAATTGGGTTAATGGAAAATAATCTCTATGATTTCGCCTTATTTACTCTTACTAATTTCATCTGCCTAGGAAATCAGTATATGCAAGTGGATATTTAATATTTAGACAGGCCTAAGTTTGAGCAACTTTCATACTTAAAAATATAGAAAGTGCGGCAAATTATCAACTAATTATAGTTATCATCTCCTATCACTGTAATAAACAATTTTATCTGGCTCTTTATATTGACCTAAAGATCATATCTCTAATAACTTTTGTAAATCTTACCTTTCCTCCTCTTTATAGTTCATCTATTCGGCCTTCGATTTTGCACATCTAAATTTATACCAACTAGATGATTCGGCATAACCATTCTCCTATACTTTTTCACTACTTCTCGAAGTTATAACCTATATGTATTACTATATATTATATATATATATTATATATTTATTTATAATTATATATATTATATATGTTAGTCCTTTATCAACTTTGTAAAAAAAAAAATTAATTTAAGTTTAGTTTTTTTTCTTGTATCGTTTTCTCCGTGATTGACGCATGATCGGATGTATGAGATTCTGAGATCAATGAACGTCAGGAAGGATAGTAGTCCGGATGGCATTCCTTCCAGTATTTTGAGGGAGTGTGCTTCTGAGCTGATGCCTGTCCATCGTTTCTCCGTCTCTATACCTTAATAGACTAATACATTTCCTCAGTGCTGGAAGCGCACATATGTCCAGCTAATCCCTAAAAAGGGTAGCCACTTTGATCCTTCTAACTATTGTTCTATTGCTCTCACTTGCATTCTTTCTAAAATCTTTGAAACTCTTCTTAACTTCATTTCCTGGATCATCTGGAGTCTCATTCCATTTTTTCAGATCATCAGTATGGCTTCCGACGCTCGAGGTTATTTGGTGCATACTCTCCTATCTAACTGATTTATAGTCTGTTTTCTGCCCTTAGGGACTATGATGGGAGGTCTTTTGTTGTGGCGCTCGACATATCAAAAGCTTTTAACCGGGTATGGCATGCGTCACTACTCTCTAAACACCCATCCTTCGGGTTTCTTCCTCCTTTTTGCTTACTCTTGTGAAGTTTTCTCTCTGGTCCCTCCATATCAGCACTCGTTGATAGAGTGACTTCTTCCTCCTTTCCTGCTAATTGTGGTGTTCCGCGAAGGGTCCGTATTGTATCTCCAAACTTTTAAGTCTTGCTTCATGCAACGATCTCCTCAGCTGTACTTTCAACTCTGTTCACTTTTTAAACCTGTGACTCAACTCTCCATTCTTCCACTCATTTCAAAATCTTATTCCTCTCTTTTGCATCTAGAGTTGCCTCTCGTCTTCAGATTTCCGAATCTATTCTTGCAGGCCTGACTGGGATTTCCCGGTGGGACAGCCGCAACCTTGTGAATATTTTAACGCTTTTGAAAACTCAATTTCTTTACATCTCCGCTCTCAACAAACACCTCCTAACTTCCTAATTTCCCTTGTTGACATCAATCATTTAGTTGACAAACATAAAATTTATGGTCTGAACATAAATAAAAAATTGTCTTGGAAATCTCAATATCACAGACGGCCGTCAAACGGAAAAGTCTGGAGGGTTTCTGAGTTCAGTGTTGCGGGAATTTTTTGTTTTCCCTCTGCACAGCTACTTCAGTTACATAAGATGCTTTATTTGCCCTTCTTTGGAAAACTGTTTTTTATATTCTGTGGGGGGGGGGGCTCCCGACTCCACACTTAATTTCGGAATAGAGTTTCGTCTAAGTTAAGAGACAATAGAACTGTGCCCATACTTTTTCAAAATCTATTTCCTGTCACTATCTCTTTTCTATAGGAACTACAACCGGCAGATGCTCGTGGAGCTTGACCGCTCGCTTCAACCTCCATTGAGCTGCCACGGTAGTACAAAAGATGCCTTGCTCTCGCAAAATGAAGATTTTTGCATGAAGCATGAAACCCCAGACTCGTTCGTTGCGTTGTCTCCATTCTCTCCAGCTTCTATCTTCTTTGGGTTCTGGTGGATATCTCACTTCTTATTAGATTTCTTTCGTGTTTTTCTCTCATTCGCATTGTATCTCTCTCTCTTAAAGCCTCTACGTTGGTTCTGTTCTTGATGCTGAGTATGTTACTTTTCGTTTACCTTTTGGGTTGTCGGTGGGTTTTTGCTGTGTTTTATTTGTTGCTGCCGTCTCTCCTTTTTATAGATAGAGTACTCAGCCATGTTGATTTGTGGGGTAGTGTTTTTTTTTTTTGCGGTGTTGTTTTTTCTTGCTGTATATATATATATATATATATATAGTTTAGTTGTGATTTGTATTTGATTTTTGTTTGTTATTATTATATATAGTATATTATATATAATATATATATATATATATATATATATATTATAGTATTATAAAGCCGCTGTTTGGCTCCTTCATCGTATTGTGTGTAAGGCTTTTTGTTTCTGGCTGCCTGATCTTGTTTTCTGTCTTTGAGTATATACTAATATAAAAGATATTCATTTGAGTGAGAACAGCAAAATCAGAAACAAAAAAAAAATTGTTTTGAAAATAAAATTGGAAATATTTTCATGGATTTCTTCGGGGTTTTATCAAAGCCATAAAATAAAAGAGAAAAATACAATCCATTATATATTATATATATATATGATGTTCCTATCTTATTGTAATAGCGTCTACGGCGGATGTGTGTGGTTTACGGGGTGTAGTGATACGTATGAGTTAGGGATTTTTATAAGTATACTGTACGTTCACTAAGGTATACTTAAGTATAGTGATAATAGGTAAGTAACTAGTATTAAGATATTAGGTCGATCGATATTAAAGTTGAAGCATCGTCTTATAATATATATATCTATGTATATATAGAATATATATATATATATAAATATATATATAATATATATTATAAATATATATATATATATATATATATATATATATATATATAAATATATAAATATATAATAATAATATATATATATATATATATGGGTTATACTTATAGTATATATATAATATAGTACTATATATATATTACTATATTTTATTATAATATATAGTATATATATAGCAAGTATATATATGTAATATGTATAGGAATATAATATATATATACTATATTATATATAATTATAGTAACTATAATAGGTACTATATATAGTGCTGTATAACTAATACTTATATATATATTATATATATATATATATATACATATATAATATATTATATTATAGTTATATATATTATGTACTATATTATAATTATATATAGCTATATAATTATATATATATAATATATATTATATAGTATATATACCTGTATATATAATATATAATATATATATATGATATATGATATATGATATTATATATTATATATAATATATATATATATATATATATATATATATATCAGCAAATATTTTATATATCTGTAATAAACTTGTTATGTATAATATAAAATATATATATATATATATTATAAATTAGTTATTAAATTATTCTATATATATAATATAATATAATATAATACTATATATATACTGGTTCAGTTTTAATATATTTTTTTACTAGATCGTTCCGAAATAATGTGCTTATTTATTTAATTTTTTCAAAATTATTATTGTGTTTAAAAATGCTAAATATGATATAATAGTCCTCCAAATTTCCCATTTAAAGCAATTGTCTATGGAAGAAATTGTCCAAAACAGCGACCAAAGAACAAAGACGATTTCTCATGAAACTTGCACAAAATGTTTAAAATATTAATGTTTGAACTTGAAAAACGTTTTAGTCTTAAAATTTCCAAATAGCGACGTATTTGCTGTCAAAACTCCTTTTTTCTCCTTTCTTTTTTTCTCTTTTTATAATTGATAATGATCTTTATAGGATTATGATATTGAAGCATATTTTATTATTTTTCAATCACTCAAAGATCCTCGAGAACGGTGGTTCGGTCCCCTTAAGCAGATGGTCATATGTTATGCATTTATTTCGTACTAAAAGATAATATAAATCCTAATTCATAATGGTATAGTTAAAAAAAGATTCATAAAAATAAAAAATATATATATATTTTTTTTATTAAATATATTCTTATATCCAAAGTGTTCCAAAAGTCTGGACAAATAGGAAATATCAGTAACTATAATTATTTTTCCTCCACAGAATAAATATGGCTTTGTCGAAAGAGGAAAGAATTGAAGTGGTACTCCTCAGTGGTCGTGAAGGATGGTTATATCGTTTGATAGCTGATGAATTTAATGTACGTCACCCACGGAGGACTCCCTTGACTTTTCCACGGTCACGAAGGTGGTTAAAAAGTTCAAAGAGACGGGGACTATCATGGACAAACCCCGTTCTGGACGACCAGGTATCTTAGCCGATAAAAAGGAATGTGGCATGGCTAAAATGTATGCTGGCCCCTAGAAAATCCCTTCGGAGGACATCCTTGGAGCTGGGTGTTTCCAAAACAACCATCAGTCGTATCTTAAAAGAGCAATACTTGTCACAAAGCAAGTCACATTTTGTTTATTATGCAAAGCAGCAAGGAGCGCAAAAATTTATGGTAATTGCTTAATTTACTTACAAATACATTATGTTACAATGATAACATATAAAGTAAATTTCTTAAAATCACCCACAACCTCTCGGGGAGATCATATCGTTGATAAACAATACAGTTTACATATCAATGCTACATTCTAAATGTTAAATGAACAAGTATAAGAGCATTTCAAGACATCAAACTATCATGGGCAGGTTTTCCATATAAACCATAACTAAAAAGTCAAAACGAAATTTTAAATTGTGAAACCACTACCAAGTGTTAAAAACTTCCGACAAGAAGAGATTTGTACTTTTTTACCATTTTGTTAATGTTTTTATCCATTTAATGCTTTTCGGTTCCTTAAGTGTTTAGGTTTTACGATTAGATTTACAATGAAGGTGCTCGTACTACACACCGACGTCTAAAAATTTATTAGGTAAATTCTGGTTTGTAGAAATTGTGTCGGCAGTTAATCTCTAGCTTCATCTTTCTCTGTAAAAATAAATATTAGCTAGCTCTTGCTCTTTCAGACTAATATAAATTGTCCTATAAGGAAACTTAGACAGTTTTATGAGCATAGATATTATACGAAAGTGGTTGTTAACAAGACTTTACACAGTATATGAAAGGTTTTTGTGATCCCTCATGGATATCTAACTTATAGTATGACTTATTATATATACTGATAATATATTATTGTATATTATTAATATATATACTATTACTCTTATATCTATAGTATCACCTGTATATATACCATTCTAACCTTATAATACTATTTCTACTATATTATACCTATACTATACTTCAACTTATACTATATTTATATTTATAATATTTATATATACTCACTAATATCGTATACTTTTTCATATGTTTTCGCCCAAGTAATCCCATAACACATTATTAGTGCCTGACCCTATAATACTATATATAGTATTTATACAATATCTAGTTGGCGGGTAGTTTTAGAGATTTAGGATAAGAGCTGGGTACGGACATTGACACTATTTATTTTTTTATGATTAATATATATTATTTTCAACACGAAAAATCATAATAAAATAATTGGTATTTACTCTATAGAAATGGTGGTTTAATATAACTACATAACGAAACCATAAGAAAGATTAATCTTACAAAATCTTAAGAAAATTTATATAAACCAAAAATGAGCTATTTAATAGCTTGCTCCTAAACGAACTCATAAACTTTTCCTATGGCACATAGGCGAAGGCTGTAATAGAATCTATCGTTATGCACCTCAACAATGATATTTAAAGAGAGGCTCAGTAGCCTCTCCCCTTCGTCGTACTCTTCCGTGCTGTGCATATTGTTTGCGTTACACACTGCACATTTTTATTTGCAATTTTAATGTTTTTCTTCATATATAAAGTATATATATATCTAATATATATAACTCTATACTATTACCCTTATATTATATTATCATATATAATTCATAACACATATCATATTCATATACTTATATCACTCCCCTTACATATATATATACTAATAAAATACAAAATTATAACATATATAACTATCTAGCAACTAATATATTACTACCTCGTGATATACTAATAGTTATATAATATATATATTCTCATCCTCTTTATTTAGGCCATAATATACATAATTTTATAAAAGATAGCATCAAATCTTAAAAAGAGTTTTAACCACAAATAAAAAAAATGCTTTACACCTTTCTTATATACTAACATCTCTAATCTTAATATATAATTTATACTACCACTACTTATATAATAAATAGAAAAAAAAGATGGATATATAATAAACCTTATAAAGCTTCAATATAAGATTACTATATCGAATACAACTAACATAATTAATATAGGTAAATCACTAAAATCATCACGGTAAGGTAATTACGTTATATTTAATTATATTTAAATAACCTTATCATATATTATTCTTTTCGCATACTACTCCCATGTTGAGAAACACTTTTTAACTACCTGTTGATCCTACTGTGATTATATTAGTAATTTATATTAATTTAACTCTTAATTAATATGTGATATATAGTATATATAATATACCCTATATTACGATCTAGTTTTATATTATTATCTCTATATATCTTCTTTTCCCTCACCTATATTATTATATTTATCTACTCACTTGTTCTATTTATTATATTTTCTATACTTTCTTCATTATTTGTTATTTTTCTTATTAATATTTATTTATTTATTTTTTCTATTATTGTTTCTATATTTATTTTTATTTTTTTATTAATATTTTATTCTACCATTTTTTACTATGGTCCAGTTCTTCTCTTTTCTGTGAGGCCGAACGCATATTAGTTACAAAAACTCTACAAAAGGCTAGCAACTAAAATACAAGATCTTTTTTTGGAATCAGGAGTAAATTTTTGTTATGAAAAGTACAATATAATAACATAAATAAAAAAAATTCCAATAATAAACAATCATTAATTTGACTTATACTCAAAGTTTTAAATTCTCAACTCGTGGCTGCCAGGGCGCAAATACTCGGATTTGGCAAGCTTTGAATTGGATTAATTAGAGGGCCGTTCCACCTTTCCCGATTTTGATAAAATCATCAGGATATACTATCTAAAAAAACATTAATTAATGAGAGTGAAGCGTAAAAAACTATTAAATTTATAGTTGTATGTATCTTTATTATGGGGAAAAAAGTTGACACCTCTCAATCTGTTGTTAAAACTGCATTAGAGCTTATATATCGTTTTTGATTCCATAAGGTTGGGGTATACATTATCAGGCCCTCTAGTTCAGGTTATGATATGTTTTGTTTAAGTTTAATACATAGAAATATATCTAAGATGAATATATAGTTAAAAACACATATTAAAACTATACTAGTAATAGCTTAAATAGCGATAAATGCGACATCATTTTTTTTATTAAGAAAGCCTATGGAAAATTTTAAAACTTTGAGAGGCTGTAACTTTTTTTCTAAAAACTTAATTTATTTTTTCGTTTTTTTTGGCATTATTCATTTTTTTTAAGAAGTATATCCTGCTGATTTTTTAAAAAAAATTATATTATAGCTATCATTATTTTTTATTATAAGAAAATCCTATGGGAAAATTCAAAGTTTGAGAGAGGCCTTTAACTTTTTTTTTTCTAAAGAGACCAGTGATTTTTTAATTTTTTACTATATCCTTTATTATTATTATTTTAGAGTATATCCTGTCATTTATAAAAATCGGGGGTGAAACCATTCTGAACTACTATTTCGACATTATATATAGTAATACTATATATATAATATAATATATATATATATATATATATTATATATATATATACTATATATATATATATATATTATATAATAAGAAAGAAAGATATATATATATGTAATAAATATAGATATATATATACAAATATATTTAAGTATATGTGTATATATATATATATATATATTAATTATAATATATATATTATATATATATATATATATAATATATATATATATTAATATATATATATTATATATATATATATATATACTTATATATACTAGTATATATATATATCTACTATATAGTATATATATATACTATATATTACATGTGGCGTATCCAGCAATTTTTTTCGGGGGGGGCAGAAAAAAATCTGCTTTTTTTCTTATAATATACCTATATAATATATCATATATATATATCTGATATAATATATAATATAGCTATTAACTATATATATATATATACTATATATATATACTATATATACGGTACTGTGTTACTGTTGTATAGTATCTAACTCTACCTACATATTTATATCTATATTATATATATATATAATAAAAAATTAAATATCACGTAATTATTAAGTAAAGATTCAATGTCTTTTTTAAATTCTTACATAGTAATAAAAATACCATACTTTTCTATAATTTTGCGAGTGGAAAGGACCAGCAATATTCAGACATATTTTGTAGAAAAAAAAATGTCAATATTTAGATGTGTGTAGAGGAGGGCAAGTCCCTGGTTATCTGGGCTCTAGTGGCTGTATATCTCATAGTGATTTAGATGACTGCATAGTAGCCTATTCAGCAAGTCTTGAATGTTGAAAGCATCTTTCTAGGCTGAAAGCAGTAGAACACCAGTGTAAACTTGTCATTTATTTACAACAAGATAGTAAAATATTTGGACATTTGAGTGATTGTGAACAAGAACACTGAGTCTGTCTTAGTTGGTTGCTGTTGTAATGACGCTATCTTTATCCTATGATTTGCAGACATTCAAACATTTTTAAATTCAGATTCTGCTTTTTTATACTCTTCCACAGTTGCGAACTCAGAATCGCATGGTACAAAATGAGTTACAGTAAGTGAACTATAATCTATATGGCGCTATTACTACACCTGTTCGGTATGTTACATAACTTGCAAGTGAATATCAACTTTTCTTTTATGAATTAACACAACCTGTCTCGCATCATGTGCTGATAATACCATAATTTAATGGTCCAGAAAATTGTGTAATATAATAGGCATCGCTGGGTGAAAACTAAATTCTGTTGTGTCAGAATAGGCGAATGTTGGGTCCTGTATCTATCTCTTGGAACTTGTTAATCTCTATAGTAGCGCCGAATTAATTATTCAGTCTCAGATTCAGGATAACTTACACATTCTTCCAAATAATCTCGCCTGTAAACTATTCTTAAATGTTCTCAATTTCCTTCCCATGCTCTGATAGGGAGTTCTAGTTTAGATTTTAACTAAAGCCCACGTTATTATTTGCTCCTGGGTGACCAGTGTACGCAACTATTCATTACGGTAATCAAATTAGTTAACCTCTGCACATTCGTAGCTATATATATATACTAATAATTAATATACTACATTAGTGCAGAAATAAGGGAACACCCTAAATACTATACCCTCATATATTCATATATATATATCATCATCATAGGTATATAGCCCTACTATATTATCCCACATATTATAGGCTACTACGCTTATATACTATATATATATAGTTATCGTTATAGCCTATAATTAATTATATATATATAAATAAATTATAGTATATATATATTATATATACTTATATATATAATATAACTTGTTTAAAATTTTTTAAGCTGTTAGAAAACTTTCGGGTGTCGGGGACCATGGCCTCCGCTGGCCCCCACGCATCGGGTACAATACGATCCACTGTATAATATATATACTATATATACTGTAGCCTAATACTATAATATATATATATAATATATATATATATTATAAAATACGTCGTATAAGTGTAATATGGCTAGAAATCCAGTTTAACAACCAACAAATATCTCAACTCCAATATCCTCAAAAACTTACCAATAGCTACAGGGGAAAAAGGACCATACATTTGTTGGAGATCCTGGTAAATAATTGTTAGTTGCGGAGAACATGTTTAAAAAAAAAAAAAAAAAAAATAAAAAAAAAAAAAAAAATCTAAACAACTACAATAGCTACAGCGAAAATTTTTGGAATTTTTGGAATCTGGTAAAATTTTAGTTCAGAATGTACAAAAAAAAAAAAAGAAAAGTAAGAAAATTGTTTTGTTAATAATTACAGTAATATGGAGGAGACAAAGCTAGTTTCAAGACGCCTTTTAGATAAGCGTTACTCGTTAAAGATAAATAAACTTTCTAGTATAGTTAAGATTTTTTTTTAACTAAAAGAAATAACCGGGGGGGGGGGGTAAAACAAAAAATATATCCGCAACAGAGAGGCAGGTACGTCGGGGTTTCTCGGCTTCCGGGGAACTTAGGGGTACGGACATTTCAACGCCCCTCCGGGGGGGTTCATCTGGAACCACCCCGCCTCTTGGTATTTGGGTGTCTGCGGGGGTTCACTACGCCCTCCCCTACGAGGGTAACGTGGAAAACATCACTGCCCCTTGTGTTCCGTCGGCTATCTGAGCACACCTTACATATGCCGTGTAATACCTTTACAAATAAATACTGAAGATATATTTACTTATATTTATATACTAGTCCCTGCTCTAAAAAAAAAAAAATTAATGATTATTTTTTTATTTATTTATTTTATACATTTATTTACTAAAATCTTACAAGGATTCCAAATAATGTAACTCCACTTTTGTCTGTAGCTAATTTGTAGTATTTTTGCAGAGTATGATTTTTTTTTTTTTTTTTTTTTTTTTTCTTTTTTTTTTTTTACAGTTTCCGCAATAAGATTTTGCCAGGATTCCAACAATGTATTCCGTTTCCCTGTAGCTATTGTAGTTTTTTGTGATATGGATTGAGATATTTGGGGTTTTAAATTCGTTTCACCTCTAATATATATATATATATATATTATATATATATATTAGTATATATATATATATATAGTATATTATATAATATATATATTATAGTATATATATAGATATATATATATCTAGTTATATAGATATATATATAATATATAATTATATATATATACTATATTCTTATATACTATATTTGTAAAGTTAGGCTTTATGGCTTAGTATTAATCCTTAATATATTAGTTAACAAAAAAAAAAGATTGAAAATAAATCTTGTTAACTAACATTAAGCCTATTCTCTGACCGTATGATATATATATATCATATATATAATATTTCATATTATTATATATTAATAAAGCATTTTATTTTTTTAAAGTGTACTATATATAATATTATTAGTATATTAGTAAAATAGTATATAAATTTATATATATATATTTATATTAGATATATATATATCGTACATATAATATATATATGTATAGTATATATAGTATAGTATAAATATAATAATATATTATGTATATATTATTATTAGATATATTATAATATAATATAATATACATATATATATCTATTATATATATATACTAATATACGTATATATATAAGTATAGATAATGTATATATATATACATACTAATATATATATATATAATATATATATATGATGATATATATAATATATATATATATCTATATATATATAGTAGTATAATAATATAGTATATATAACTAAACTCATCCGTTACCCTCCCTAAAATGATTTTTTTAATTTTTTTTTTTATTTTTATTATGTTTCATTTTTACTTTACTTTGTACTTTTCATAACTAAAATTTGGTGACTTTTAGTAGCTTTCAAAAATGGTATCTCTAATTTTGTGTAGGGTGAAGGAAGCTATCATTAGCATATTTGAACTATGTGATTGCCCTCAATCTTTTAGAGCTGACACAATACTTATATAATATAATTATTGTTATATATATATTAATATAACTATAAATAATGTATAATATCTATATAATATACTATTATTATAGTAATCATATTATATGAATAATAATATATATTCTATAATACGTATATATATATAATTATAGTATATATATTATACTATATTAATAATATATTATATATCAACATTATAATATCAGCGGGTTTCAATTGTCCGTCATATGTAATCCTTTAAAACTATTAATGGCTACAGCGGTCATAACGGCAATACATTTTTGGAATCGCGTGACAAGAGTTAGTCCTGGAAAAACATTTATTGTTTTTTCTTTTTTTTTTACAACGATTTTAAAAAAGTTTATAAACATTTAGTAGAAGAGACTAATTTTTAAAACTTATTTTAAACTTAACGTAACGCTGTAGTTTGCCCTTTTAAATAAATCGGCGGGAGGTGTTTAAAACTAAAGAAATGACCCACAGAAGGGTTAATATACCGCCCCCGATCGGCAGGAGTCGGGGTCTGCTCGCCACTTTGCCG